>JAQFZC010000369.1:0-54939 GCA_034695205.1 Dicyrtoma fusca | reverse complement strand
AAGCAAATTAATCTATCTCACTGTGTACTATTTTCGAGTCTGATTTAGCATGTTTATGTGTCATTCTTGCGTATGTATGATACAATGAATAAAACCCTGCATAATAATAATAATTGTAATATATGTTCAGTTCTCTAATCATCGGGAATATAATTTACGAATATTTTTGGAAAGTCGGGCATCCACACAAGCAAATAATGTTACCGTGTAGTTTTTACTCACAGCACAGTATAATACTGCCGTAGACGTTGGGATGTGTAAGTACATATGTAAGTCGCTAGAATTAAATTAACGAGAAAAGCATGAGTTATTAAGCCTGTTTGAACTTTGGCGTACTGATTTCCTTTTAGGTTGGTACTAAATAATATATTCAAAAACCTTTCGTCCACCGTCATTCTACACTGAATCCTTTAATAACAAATTACTTGCCAGGGCATAGTGGTCGAATCGTCAATTATTTTGTCAAGACATAAATGTGTAGAATGTTGCATTTGATTGTAGATTTGACGTTTGCATTTGCACATCCAACTTAAATGTTCAGTTGTTGCAGATTTAGACACTGGGAATGTTAAATCTACGCCCAAATGCAACATCTACACATTTACTTATTTCTTGACCAAATAATTGATGATTCAACCACTGTTGCAGGGTCTAGTCTGCTTAAACCATGTATTCGCTATCTATTCAGTTCGGTAGCAGTGGCTTAGTTTGCGTGCATTTCAAAGTTAGTGTTGTTATTAGTATTGAGTTTTGACAAAATCATAAAATTCAGAGCCTCTTATTTCATGTACGCAATTTCTAGATTCTATTTTACTGCGAAAAAACTACAATAGGAAACATGAATGCCATTTAGAATTCTCAAATTCTTGAGTTGCTGACCTTTTATTTATTATTATTTATTTTTATATTTGATTTCAACGAACAACAAACAGCGAAAATAGATTACCCACAAAGTGGAAAGGGAATTTCAAAAGTTGAATTTCGGGTTATATTCTTGTTTTATTTTGCCAACGTTGCGTTGGGCGAGCAATAATGGTCCAAATTCAACGAATCAACCCACGGCTGCTATTAAAGACCATGTTTTTGTGCTAGCACTGCGCACTGTAACTATTTATGTGCGCCAACGTTCAAGTCATCATGCTAGAAATAATTCGACTTCAAACTTCAAGTTATACCAAAATTACCAATGAGTGATGTATGAGTCCTCAGTGAACATCAAAGGGCTTATGTTCCTACGTTTTAGAATTCCGCCATAGTGTGCGAATGCAACCACTAGAAAAATATTATTTACTTTATAATATCCCTGCATTTAGGTAGGGATTTAAATTATGCAGGTACAAAAAATGTACTTTTCTTGTAATGTAGTATTTAATCAACATTTCAGTAACAAAAAATATTAACTAGTAGGTAGTTCTAGAAAAAAACTAAGCATAATAAAAAACCAATTACATAGTATAAAACTAAAAAGCATATACTATATTCCTTTCCGAAGAATCTTAACCAATACTAGATTTTGAACTATGACATTTTCGGTAACCAAATGAAACTTATGTACGTAACAACCTTTTTATGTATCTACTTTGAGAAAAGCCAGAATGATTTCGTACATTATTATTTTAATGCAGACCCACATACAGTATATAAATGTATACATACATAATACGTGATCCAAAATTTACTAAAAAATGCTAAATATAATTTATTACTATAAATTACGGGCGAACTGGGTGACCGTAAAGGCCCCGGGCAATATAGAATAAGCTGTCAGGCCTCGGTGCCAAAAGACCTGCATTTACCCAATGCATAAGGATAGCAAGGCCTCTCTGGCACCATCAGATTACCAGACTGGCCAGTCCGGCACTGGCGTTTAGTAAACCAACTATCCCATCAGAGAAGTGAGAAACTCAGCCAAACATTAATTATGTCACTACCATTGCGGTGTGTTAGCTCCGCCTCTTTCCTTTCATTTGATCATATTATGACAAGAATTTGGATGTGATTAAGGAATTGTAGGAGGTGGAGCTAACTTACATGTCCTTAACGGCCGCGCTCGCGAAATATTTTTTAAGTATTTAGTATTTTGCAATTTTGTGTTGTAACAGTCTGTCTCCTTGTGCCAAATTAAGATCCCTGAGAATTTCCAAAGTAGCTCTGTTTTGATACTATAATGCACCAAAAGGTAACACTCTTAACGGCCCAAAATTTAGCTTCTTGACCGCGCGATGGCGCGCTGGCCCCAAATACTATGCTGCAATTAGACAGAGCAAACAACTTTAGCAATGTGGTGAATGACAATCAGGGGCGGACTGGCCAGTCTGCCAATCTGGCGTTGCCAGAGGCTTCGCTTCCCTTATGCATTGCTTAAATAGGGGCCTTTTGCCCCTGAGGCCTAATGACTTACTCTTTATTTCCAGAGGCCTTTTGGGTCACCCAGTCCGCCCCTGATGACAATGTCGCCACTAAATTTAATATTCAACTACCTAAGTTGTTTCGTACGAGGAAAAAGACGTCTTGTACTATTGGAAACGTTGCGAGTTGGTTTGTTGTGTCATTCTGCCCTCTACTCCTACGTCCTTCTCTGCGCGCTTGGGTTTGGTAGAGGACGTATTGAACCATTGGATTGCATTGGGGGGAAAGGGAAGGAATCCCGAATGAAGGACATCTTAGTTCAGTTCGGTCGATGCCAAAAAAGAATGAGCAGCACACACTGACTTGAAGGGAGCAATCGGTATTTATTTGTGTTTTGGAAAGGTGACAGTTGTTCAGTGCTGTACCCTGAGCACAATTCCTCGAGAGCGTTTGTTGTGACCAATGTGTTTGTGTGCACAAGAAGGTGTGTTCATTCGCTAAAGGTTCGGAACAATGAGGATGTTCTTCATCGTTCTTGTTCCGAGGTCGAACCCCGATGATAGGAAAGAGAAGGGTAGTTGTTGTGCAAGGTTACAGCAGTGTATTTATTGAGAGTGGATGGTGTGAGGTTGTTTGTGGGTGGCCCCTGGAGCAGTGGAGGCAAGTCCTTCCTCCCTCCTTTCACTCCTGCTGTCTCTGCGTGTCTCGTCTGCGGCCTGTGTCGGCTGGAGGAAGGACGGGAGTCGGGTATTCCTCGACCCGCGTCCCTCTCACATGGCATTCACCCGTCCGTCGTCGCCACGCACACATCCTTCCGTCTCCAGGACTTAATCAATCGCAATCCGAATCATCGCAACACTCGCAGGATCGCACAGGGAAGGAAGCAACTCGGCCGGAATCTCTTGAGAAGGGCTTTCGGGCTTTTCCTTGGGAATTTATTTTGATTGAAGCACAGCTGAGGAGTCCACGTACTCTGTGGGAAGTGGAGTGAGAAGACGTGAGCACGTGATTTGTGTTTGTGGAGGAGAGAAAAGATCAGGAAGAAAAGGAAGAAGAGGATGGAAGTTGGTTGAGGGAAGATGATGGTGTGACTCGTGGGAAGACAGAGCATAGCAGTCCTCGCTTCTCGCTTCGTGTTCTCGTCTTACTTGAGCTGGGAGCACTTGAGACAGACAGGCAGTTGAGAGTTTGAGAGGGAACGGAACGCCAAGGCAAAGTCAGTCCGTCTCCAAATCTCCAAGCCGGCACAACTAAACTCCAACCATTCCTGCAGCTACACTTTTACCAACTATTCACTCACTAATTGTCATCACTCTCAAGTGCATCTCTTCGAGATCAGCATTCGTGTCCAACACCATTCTATCTATTCTGTACCCACCGGCATCTCCCAACACAAACGCTAGTGCCAGTGATTTTCCAACCAGACAGACACGTTTTTTACAAATGTACAAACATTAACGTTCCTTGGTTATTGCCAAGACAGAATCGTCAATCCTGAATAACTTATACTGGAGAATTAGTTATTGATACGAAAGTGACTCAGACTAAAGTGATTTCTACTTATAATACTGATGATTAGTGATGATCAAAATTTCCAGTGGCAATCAACTCAGACGTATTTAAGGTAAGCATTTATAATTAGTTGTTTATTTTAGGCCTTTTTTATGCTTAACATTTGTGTATAACTTTCAACGTCAATCTCTGATGGGCTGCTAAGAGGAATAAATACTTAATTACAAAGGGATAGCGTGAATGCAAGTTCTAAGGTTGTAAGTGATGTTAAATGTGGCAGAGATCTAAATATTGATTTTGAAGTAGTGTAATTATATAGATTATAGTTGCTAAGTTTCTGTTCGCATAATGAATTTGTCAAAAAATGGGAGGGTTTAAAAATAACATGACGAATATTTGAAAGAAAAAAAGTTTGAAAATAGTTTATAAGTTGCTGTGTGGACTTTCAAAAATAACAACGTATTCACCTTGGCTCGTTAACTCAAAGTCTTGTGAAAGTCTTTTGCGTCGAGCTGAAATTATCCCATTTGCCATTACAAAATTAGCAGAAAGTAGATTTTTAATTTTGGTCTTGGTCTTGCCTTTCAGTTTTAATTGTTCCTATTTCTGTTGTGTGTTCCTTTGGTTTATTCATTTGTAAGTTACGTAGCTTTGCTTGGGACTTGTGTGGCTTTTAGCGTTTAAGGACTCTTGTCTGATGTGTATGTGGAGTGCGTGTGTATGTGTTCCCGTGTCTGCTCTTGCTCTTTCTGGAAATGCGAGTGTGTAGGTTGTGATTGGAAGACGTGGACAGATTTCTGAGATCTTTCACTTCCTCGTCCACATTTCACCCAAGTTGGAAGTTTGTTGAAAGATTGTCATTGTTTCACTAAAACCCGAACCAGCCGCCGGAATTTCCTATAAGTACTTTTAAGAGCTAAAAAACGTCGTTGTAATTTTTTTTAAAAAGTTTCGTTTTCACTGTGGAATTGAATCTGTGGAATTCGCTTGAAAATAGTGCAAGAACTTGTAATTGCACTTTGGAAAAGCAACGAAAGTGCAGATCAGTGATTGTGCCCTTATGAGTGACTGGAGATAGCTGGTTTGGCATTTGGTGGAGGCCATGAATAATGCGTGGAGGAGATTTGTATTTTTTGTAGGCGATGCATCGCTGGGTCGGGTGAGGTTGCAAGGAAGTTGGCTCGCAGAATCTTTCCTGCTGCTTCCTATGCATGTGTGAGAAGGGAAGATGGAAGATTATGCTGGATTGTAATTGTAATAGGATGCTCCTGTTTTTATTATTGTAAGTTTACGTTGTCATCGCATGAAAATCTTATTTGGGTTTCTATGAAACCCAATGTAATATGTATGAGAGGAGGCTGAGGGAGGTTAATATTAAATAAATGTGAGTCTCCTAAGAAGCCGGGATCTGTCCAGGACGGGGGAAGGAAGGGCGGAAATAGGTGAGAGGAGAGAGAGAAAGAGAGAGGGGAATGGAGCGAAATGCCTTGAAGATGGGAAATGTGAAATAGCAAGTGGAAGACAAGTGGGGAATAAGAATAAGTAATAGAGACTGGCGGAATGGCGGAGTGGAGGAGAATATTGGAAAGACCCATAGGCCTTTCCAATGAAAATGAAGTAGATTGCCTCCTTTTATTAAAAACTTTATATTGTTACGACTCCTTAACTACGAGAGATACAAGAGAGAGAGAGAGAGAATACCTAGTGCAACTTTCCATGGCTTGAGAAGCAAATTTAAGAGAGGTAACGTCAGGTACGACTGGAAGTCTGGATAAGTCATTTTCAATATTTGAATGCGCTAGCTGGGTATTTTGAATCGCCATGTATATTCATATCGTAGCACTTTGTCAGTTCTGACAATAGTGCATGTCCATTAAATCGCGGTTTTCAAAAAGCAGTCTTCCAAACAGCTCATTTTGAAAGTTAAACAAGTCTACCTACTGGTTTTGTGGGAAACGTTTGTTTTACTGGAAGATTTTAAACTTCCAGGGCATGAGAAGTATCCGCACATACATTTGTTAAAAACGCAAATTGTGGTATTTACTCGTTTGAAAAGTGACGTTGGACTTTTTGAGCGTATTAAAACGTCAGAGCTGGGCTGCGGTTGAGATGAGACCTTCTGATTAGGTTGATTTTTGAGACAGTTTGCTTCTTAGCCCAGGCTGCATCCCTTACCGTAGATACTTTGCAGGAGTCTCTGCTTCCGTGGCTGTCTCGTGTTGGGCCGTGGAAGGGTGGATTTTATTGGGCCTGGATGGTGGAAGTGAGGCTGTTGGTGGCGGTGTGGTGATGGGAGTGATGGTGCAGTTGATGGCTGGAGACTGAAGGGAACGTGGGAGTGAGTGAGTGTACGTATTTATTGGGCAGGAAATGGGAAGTTATGCGAAATATTTGAGGAAATATAAAGAGGCATAAAGTCGGTTTATAATATAAGGAGCGCATTTATCCGCAAGGATCCTCTAAAATCCTTCCTAAAATTCTATGACTCACAATTCCAGACTCTGTCCTCATAAAAATAAAAAAAGTTGAAGAAGAGTGGAATTTATTTATGTTTATGAAGGGAATCTCTCTCTCGACCTTTGCCTCCCACTCCAGCCCAGCAGCGTAGCATAGACCATGAATATTTCCACATGGACGCCAGGACTGGAGGCAGCGATCTCCATTCGTCTTCCTCTTCCTTTCGTCATACGTCCTCAGAATGGCTCAGAATGGGCTCTGGCTGGAGCTGTAAAATCTAATGCCAGTAACTAGCTTGCAGTCTTTTGCTCTGTGCTGGTGGATGTTCTGTGCGTGGAGATGCTTCGTGGATTGGTGTTGGTGGTAATGGTCTCTGGATGGAGATTGGGATGAAAGAAGGCGCTGGATTATTTTATTTTAATCCTCTGTATCTACAGAGATGCAGATCTACAGAGATGGGAAGGCTTGGATTTAAATGTGGAGGTGATGGGCAGTGGGGACTTGTTGTGCTCTGCTGTAAATTAGACTGCAGCGTCCCTTCCATCATCTCCGGACCATCCACGAGCAATAATAAACCTGGGCTCTGCACATGTGACCATGTAGACAGGGAGGGATGTGTGCTGTTGAGTATATTTATATAATATTTTATTTGTGGATGGTGAGCTTCCAGTCCTGCTGCCAAGGAGAGCACTGCCTGGATGGAGGGAGTGAGTGAGTTTTCGAGTGGTGTAGGGGATGAAGAGAGATGAGGAGGGGAGGGATAGTCTGGGATAATTATAGGCACAACTCTTTCTCATCTCTTCTCAATCTTCCCTCCACCACATCCAGCATATAAGTCAGTTTTTTCTCTTTCCCAGTCCTGTTATTACGGAGCCATAATTTTTTTAATTTCCATGCATACATGGATCTGTATTTTGGTCCGTCTGTGTGTCTGTGATGAGTTTGTGTTGGGATGAAGATGAAGGGAGGGAGAGAGACGGTGTCCCTCTGTCTCCCGTACGTGTCTGTATGGCTGTGCAGATGATGGGAAGATAGGATGAGACGTATGTGGTGGGAAAGGGAGATAATTTGGAAGAGGATATGGGGAATAAAATTTTATTCCTGGAGCTACGGAGGTGGTGGAGGGGCCTGGATGGAAGAGATGTGCGGCAGGAGAGATGCGAGCCCTCCTCCCACTCTTTAAATTTATATTATATTTTATATATAGCTCCGAGCTGGGCCGTACCATTACGGGGAATGTGGGGGTGAGGGAGGGTGATCTCTCCGTCGCTCCCAGCTCCATCCACCACACTCGCATTTATATTCATCAGCCTCTCGCTTCTCCCATTATCATCCACGCTCCACAATTGCTCCACAATTGCTCCCAATAGTTATGGACTCGACTCTCTCCAACTCTAGCCGTCCAGGGGTTCAATTCCAAAGGCCATAGCCACCTCCAAGTGTCATTCCCAGAGTCCTAACATCTCCAACCACACTCCTCGTCCTTCTCTCGCCACTGTCTCTCCCAACACCGCACTCCCGTCAACTCACCACCTACTGCGTCCTCCAGTCCTCCTCCACCATTCCCTGTATCCCCATCATTGCCACTCGCACTTGGCAGCTGTATCCACATTCGGACGAGGGGTCAGATGCGATCTTCTTCAGCGGCTCCTCATCTGCTGTCACACGGCTGGTTCCCCATCTGGGGACAGCTTCCTGGCTACTTGCTGCTAATAATTTCAGGGTCGTCCTTCGCGTCTCATTTCTTAGTTCTCCACTAGTTTCCTCTCCTCACGAGGCACTCGAACTTTCTGTGCCTGAGTTTGGATGGACGAGAGGGAGGAGAGTGAAAGGCTGGTGTGGATGAGCTCACGTTTTCTCTAAACTCACAGGATCCGTAACAGCTGTGATCCAGGAGGTGAAGGACGTAACACAGATCATTCAAGAAATAAATACTTTTGCTCAGGGTCTGGGTTTCTACGCACCCCTAGCATGCAGTGGTAGGCCCCAACACTTTCCTACACTTTTTAAAATACAAAATCCGTTTTTAGTTCCACAAATCACCTTTAGAGTAGAGTACCTGTTGAAATTTAACTTACTGGACCATTTTCAAAGATTTTCCGTGGACGGATTAGTTCAAACGTGCGTGTGTATCTATTTCTATTTGGGAAAATGTGTCCTGGTCAGTATGCACATGATTTCTAAGGATGCCCGTGTAGATTTTTCTAAGGAGGAACCACACTCCAGACTTGCTATATGTTGGGCCAGGTTGCAAGGTTTGTGTGAAGGAAGAAAAATGCTGACTTTGTTTTTGGGTGGGATGTGGGGGATGGATGGATGGATAGGTGGTTGGATGGCGGAGAGGAGGAGAGGTGGATAGTTTTGACACTACGTAATAATATATGATGATGAGGAAGTAGTTAGCCTAGCCTGGAGGCCCTTTCCCGACAATCCTTATTTCATCCTGGCTCCCGATTTCCACGTCCAAAAGCAATATCCAGTGAGCAAGGCGGAGGAAAAGTTGGTGAATAAGTTTTTATGATCAAATAAAATAAGCCATTCTCCGCATTTGCTCAGCGTATTATCAGCCGCTCCCGGAAAGCCTATCGCACACACACACCCACAGACACTGCTTCTCTCTCTCGGGCCTCTCCTCTCGCCATCTCCAGCTCCCTCCTCCGCCTCTCCACTCCTGCCTCGAGAAGCAAAGCCACGCATTCCCATAAGTTCCCATCCAAAGTGACGCCTGTGGCCTGCAGATCTACAGGTAGCATGCATAAATAGGCAACCATCCAAGTAGTAAGTTTCACATCTTTCCAAACCCGGATTTCAAAAAAATGAAAAACAATATCGGAAAACTGGATGGGACATTTTGCTTCCCAAAGGTGGGTCCCCCTTGAAAAGGTTGACTCTGACTCTCTCCCTTTTATTCCGCTTTACATCCATTTACACCTCTGACAAGCCACGCGCCCACCTCAGCTACACACATCCACTCTCCGAAGCACTTGGCCACGAGACTTGCACTTGCAACTTTCCACGCTCACCAACGAGAGATCGCTCTTGCACGTTGTGGCCTCCAATAATAGCTCCCACACCACATCCACTTACACAACTAACTTCCTCCACTTCCTCCCAGCCACCCAGGCTACTCCACATCTCATCCTCACCATCCGCCACGCTAGAATCCCCAGCCAAGACTCCAGTAACATTTCCAGGTATTAGCGAACAAGTTTCTCCGGTCGGCCTCGGTCTGTCCTGTCCTTTCCCTTGTCCCACCCACAACAACTGCATCCGCCTGAGTACAACATGCAGCCAGTTGTGTTCATAATGTGACCAAAACCCCTCTTTGCTTCCTCTCTGCCCCGACGGATTCTGCTTTTAAGGGTGAGTGAGATGGGCCAGAGGCCTGAGAGTGAGACGCCACTCAAAGGGAGCTTCCGAGCGAGTGCTGGGAAATCCGTAGAAGCTACAGAGCACGGGCTGACTCTAATGCAATGGACTGCTGCGTCACTTGCTACTTGTTCGGATCTTCAGAGGAAAAAAGGGACCTCATCGCACCTTTCTTGCTTAAGGTTAGTATCCACTGGATCTAAAGGTTCATGGATGCAGAGTGTCTCACATGGATGATGTGTGGAGGAGGAGTTGAGCTGCGAGGAGAGGAGTTGATCTGCGAAGGGAGAGGAGCCCGCCGTGTGACTGAGACAAGGAAGGAGCTTGGCAGTTATTACGCCAGTGGATTCCGTTGATGTAGTTATAGCGTGTAACACTGTATTTGACATTGATACAAGTGTCGACGTGTACGTATACTAGAATAATTTCGAAAAACTTGAGTAAATAGATTTACCTATAAATCCGTCTTAAAATAAAGTGTAATTTTAAATTATTGTAAAAGATGTTTTGTGGAAAATGACGGAAGGTTGATTTGTAAAGAAATGAAGGGCGACCCTTGGAGTGAAAGTCCATTGAGGGTGAGTAGTGTAGGGAAAGAAGTGTGAGTGCCAGGACTTGTTGTTGGGAGGTGAGAGGGTCCGGGGAAGTTTGATGGTGGGATAGTTGGAGGTGCTGGTGACTGGTTTATCGTAGTTTTGCTGCAGAGGAGAGGCCGAGAGAGGAGGGAAAGCGAGTCTCTGTCTCCGTCCTTCTCTCTCGCTCTCTCTCGCTCTCTCCCGCCCAAGTAATTGCAAGAATTAAATTGCATTAGCTATTTGCTGTAAATGAGTTCTCCCGTGCTTCTCTATCTTTTGTGTCTAATTCCCTTTTTGCATTGATTTTTCATTTGAGCATATTCTTCCCAGCCACCTCTTCGCTCCCTCCTTTCATGCTCCATGTCCCTTTCATGTTCCTGGGTCCTAATCTCTAATCGCATCATCATACCCCATCCCCCATACCTTCCAACGCATTCCGCCTCCGTCGTCCCACCCCACCCATCCACTCTCACACATTCCCTCGCCAGCTCACTGCGCTCCCTCCCTCCGAATATGCATTAATCCTCCAGTTCAAAATTAAATTCACTCTCTCCTCTCGCCCTCCCTCCTCTCCATCCTCGGGAACATCCCAACACGGCGCTTCCTCCGCTTCCTCTCCCACTCCTTCGCTCTTCTCGAGGAGAGAAATCTTCCTTTGAGCTGAGCCAAAAAATTCCTCATTCTCATTACTTCCCTCCTCGCCTCCATTTCCATTCCTGTCTCTCCTGGAATTACAAGCAACATAGAAACTCGACCATTCAATTAAAGATTTTGCTCACTCTTTAGTTTTCACTTTCCAGAGCTTGCCTTCCTCCCGTGTCTACAGATGAAGAGGCGAGTGTGGAAAGACTGGGTCTTTCGTCTGTCGCTGTGTTGGAATTGCGGGGGGAGTGTGCTGGCTGAGCATTGAATGTGAGGATGCGTCTCAAGGTGGGTGACTTTCTGCGTGTTGAGTTTGAGCGTGTAGGCTGCGGAGGCTTGAGGTGGCTCTGCGGTTCTGTTGACGCTGGGAGGATGGATGGTTGTAATTAGGCGACGTTTTAGTTGTTCTCTTCTTCAGTTACACGGGATTCAGTTTGCTCAAGACTCCAGGTCCGTCTGCTTCCGTCTGTTTCCCTCTGCTTCCGTGTAGTGGTCATGCAGAGCTCCGCGGTGGTGGTGAGTCCGGGAGACATGGACATTGCCACATTGATTTCATGGTTAGTTTAGTGGTGGCTCCTTGCATGAGGGAGTAGGTGGTTGCGGATGTGGAGCGTATTAGTCGGGAAAGTAATTAGTGTAGGACATAGGCGGAGTGGAGACGGTGTGTGGAGGTAGTTTGTTTTTCTTGTCTCGTCTCGTCTGAGGTTGGCTTGGGAAGGGACCGTAATGGAAGTGGAAAGGAGAGGAGCCGCTTCAGTCCTCCATTGATGGCAATGAATGTAGAATCAGACTTTTTCCCTCCAGTCCGCCGTCACATCAATAAGTAATGGATGGGCAGGTCAGGTTTTAAATGGAGCCATGTTTATTAGTTGCTCTGGCTAACCCACTCTGTCCCAGCCGACAAGAAACACAGTCTCACACACAGTCGCTCTCTGCCTTGAGTCCCTTAAATGCTTCTCGGTGTCGCTTTCCCCGTCTGTCCTCCTCTTTGCCGGAAGGACGAGAGGAAGAGTCTTGGGTCCTCTCAAGACCTTCTCTGAGGGGATGCTGGGAGGGAGGGAAGGGAGGGAAGGTGCTCTGTCCTCACATGGGACTTTTCCATCTGCTCAAAAGCTGTCCAAGTCTATAATTATGACCCCACGTCCATGTCTTCCTGTGCTCAGAGCATGTAGTTGGCTTTAGTTGCGTAATTTTCAGTCTCCACTCCATTCTTCTTGCTCCTGAGCTCCGTAATAATAATAATAATACTAACGGGCGATATGATGTAATAGTAATGATAGTGTGTGTTTGGATCTGCGGATTGTATATTTGTGCTGCATTGGAGTATTGGCTCTGTTCTCGTGCTTTAATTGATTGATGTGCGAGTGGACGGACTGAAAGTTTATTTGTGCAAATTACAACAAGTAAATTATGAGCTGCACTCGTCTCTGCGCTCTGCATTGTAGACGTCCTCTTTTTTCTCTTTCAATATTTTCCATTCGATTCCGCTCGTTGATATTTTATTTAAAGGTGTGGTGTTCTCATATTATATCTTTTGAGTCTCCTAAGCTCCTCTGCTTCTGCTCGCCTGGCTATAGATCTATGTGTCTCCTGTGCTCAGTCAGTCCACTGATAGTACAGTACCTGGCTACGAAGCAGAGGTAGTTAGAAGCGGAGCGGATTGGAGGTTGCTATTAGGTTGTGTGCAACATGTTTTGTTTTATGAGCCCGTAGCTGCCCACCTGTAGTTATACTTGGCTGTATCTCCGCGTAGATCTATAGATGGTGGATGGGCCGATGGAGGCTTGGAGGGTAGCGCTGGTGCCTGGTGTGGGGAACTGTGAGAGATGGCCGTGCCAATGATTGCCTCGTCGCTGTATGTAGAGATACAGTATTTAAATGAGTGTGTAAAGAGCCACACGAATGCCATTAGGAGTAGATGCATGTTTTGTAGACAAGAACAATGTTCGTCCTCAGATAATTATGCCCCAGTGGTATGTACACGCATGTTCTGCATCCTACGTCGGATACTTGGGACCTCGCGATTGTGACGTCATGCGAGGTGGATATGGGCTATAGGGAGTCATTGGAATTGATCAAATAATACTCTTTCTTACGTCCAATCCCTGAGCACTCTTTGCTTTCAAAAGGCTAAGCTCAAGTGAAAAACATGCTATTTACACATTTCCAAAATAGCCAAGATACTATCTAGAAGTTTTGGTGTCATGTTATAATTGAGAGGCTCCTGTGGCTGTTGGTGTGGGCCGAGCTCGGGCATTAGACAGCATTTATTGGAGTTAGGGAGGGAGGGAGCGGAGCAATGAAGAGTGTGCAGTGTGGATGATTGTGTGGACGCAGTTGCTTCCGTGTATCGGGGAATATTGAGGCTCCAAAAGTTAGGGCTAACGTTAATGTGGCTCGCTTTGGGGCAGGATGCGTTTCTTTATGGCGTGTAAAACTTTTCAAAGACAGTTTAGCCGTGCGTTAAAGTTATACAATTTTTGAGGAAGAGAGGATCTTTACAAGGTAAGTGGTCATGGAGAAATGGGAAAATATTCTCGTGTGCGGACTTGCTTGTTCAGTGGTAGTTGGTTCTTGGTTGATGACTGTTAGGCCTGGTTTTGGTGGTTCGGCGGTGCTGTGAGTGGTTGGAGGGACTGCATGTGGAATGGCACTGCCTTAATACGGCCCTACACTGACGAAGGGTGGGATGTGGATGTGATAAAAGTTCATTGGGGCGATATGCTTGTGATTATATTGCGTATAAATATGGATGAGGGACAGAGACAGGGCTGGGTGTTTACATGTAAAAAGTTAATTTAAGATGGTCATTGATTACTGGACAAGGCCAACGCTGCCGCCCCTTCCTTCCTTCCTTCCACCCGCCATCCACGTTACCTCCGGCAGCCTCTGCAGAGAACACGTCGCCTATCCACTGTGTGTGCTGGTGTAAGCACAGCGCTAGAAGTGACAGTGAACGTGGTGGATACAGGCATGAGCTTCTTCCTTACATCCATTTTACTCTTCACTCCAGCTCCGGAGAAGGCGAACCTGAGGACGCTCATCCCGTGCCTGGTGAAGCAAAATCCCTCGTAGCCATTCTGTTTGCATCCAGAAAGAGTATTTGCAGGCGAAATGACGTTCACATTTAAGCCGCTATGAGGAAAGTAAAAACCATCTGCTCAGTTTAGACGCTGGGAGGGTACTTTTAGAATATTTAAATGAAAAATCTTGAGAGGACCATGTTTTTGATTGTTGAATTGGACTTTGGTTGAAAGGATGGCTGGAGATGAGTCGTTTTGCGTGCTAAGTGAGGGATGTGGTGCGGACTGCGTGGAGGAGCACGGTTCTGTAGCTTTGGTTGCCCTTGGTTTTGGTTTTTACGCTCCGACTCGACGTTAGACAAGGTTTACGGGAACTAATTCTCGGCTCCATCTCCTCTCGTCTGTCCGTATGCACGGGATGGAACTGATGGAAGTGGCTGTATCTCCTTCCCTCTCCACGCACATCAGCTCCCCTCATTCAGTTTCCCTCGGCTGTGTGTGTGTGAGTGTGTGTGTGGAGAGCCAGTGTATAAAAAAGGAGAAAAAAGAGTTGGGCACAATTTTAAAAATTCATTTTTTCCCAGCTCCCACGAGCCAATCGATAAATCAATATGTAGACTTTATAATGAATTATTAATTTTATAGTTTACAGAGCCTTGTAAGCATATATTTTTTCCAAGAGCTTTCAGCATCGATTTTTTCACAGATTCCCTAAAATTTTGTAATGACGTTTTTTTACAACTAACCAAAGCACTCCCATCCCATCCCACAGTCACAGTTAGCACTGTGTCCCAGCTCAACCCAACACACCACACGGAGTGCTAACTTGGAATCACTCATCAAATATTTCTTACGTTCCCCACATTTTCCTGGGTGGAACCTTTCTCTCCTAAAAATAAATTCCGAATTTTTATGTCATTATTGTTTATTCTTAATACAGCCATTCATGCTCCTTGAGTGACGCATCCAGGAATGTTTTACGGGAGACATCTTCCCTTTTTAGACGGGAATGCACAAATTATGGTCCATGCAGGGATAAAAGTGAAATAATTTTATTTCACTCACTCTTTTTAGCTGTCATTATTCCGTGAATTGAATTACACACTATGCTGGGAAATCCTTCCGTATTTCAGAAGCATGGCTTTAAATAATTCTACTCACTTTTTTTGTTTCAAAACGAGTTTTTTGAAAACAAATGTATGAGACTGATTTCAGTGATTTCACCTAAAGCTTCAGCTTCAACCAGTATTGCTTTGTTAGCTCTAATAACCGTTAAAACTTTTCACACTCGCCCGCCAGAGTGGAGTCCAGCGTGGACATCTTGCCGCCAGTTCCGAATCCTTTGTTTGATCCTTGACGTCCGGCGATCGTTTTAAGGGATTCTGCGGTCGTCACAGCGACTTAATATTCATGAAATATCCACTAGAAAAACGTTTTTTAATGACGAGTTTCCTCCAAAACTCGACTATTTTGAGGTTCACTAACTTCAACTAGTTCAAGCTGGGACTTCACCAATCACTACAACTATGATAGTTGTAACTATCTATGCATAGAGTACCAGTTCAACTTTTACAAGGTTTTACCAAACTCAATAGTTTGGCTTTTTTTTTAATTTTTAAAATGACGAATATTTCGTTGTGGTTCTCATTTTGATGTCATTATGAATATTTTGTTATTCAGAAAATAATTTGTTGTTGTACCAAAATAAAATCAATTTATTACTGAAGTTCTTACACATGTATTGTATAATTAAGTAGTACATATTAGGTATGCAGGTTTATGCATGTGATCCTACGTGGCCAAATCCAGTTGGTTTAGTGTTTTGTATCAGTTTTATTTGTGGTAACCGTCTATTAATGATCGTGATTGTGAACATATTTTTGAATTTCAAAGCCACCCCCCCCCCCGTCTCCCATCATGAGTGTACTGATGTTTTTAAAGTGAATGAAAAACTTCAAAAGCAAAATTTTTCAAAGAAAGAATTTTTTTAAAAACGTGATGCGTCGCCCCACTTGTTTGGATATTTGAAACGAGACACTCATGTCGAGCGGGGAAGTTGTAGTGTACTAATTTGTAAGCTAATTGTATATGGAAAATACGAATTGTATAGACTCCAAGAACAATATTAAACTTTGATTCAATTTTAACCTATGAAAAGATGGTTTTTTCTCATTTTTTTAACACTGTCCAAAATATTTCAAAAAATGGTAATTGCACGGAAAACTCTTCCTTAGACGTGTAACCTCCACATCATTTCCGTTAAAATGGTGTATTACGATAAAATGGACAAAAATTGAAGTTACCTTGTAATATATGTAATTACTAGCGACGACATAATTTCCTAATCCTTCATAAAGTCAAGACATTTTGTAGTGATTCCTTTTGCCCCAATGTACAGCCTAATAACTTTGATTTCATGCAGACTCGTATTACTGCCATTTATTTTTTAAATATTTTTCTCCAATTTTTATGAAGAAAATTAATTATTTATGCACCCGTCGTGCATGATTCAGTTTCTAATTTGAAAAATAAAACAAAATATCAAACTTTGTTTTGAATCTTAGTTTACTGCTACCTTTTGGGTTAAATAATTAGCCTTTTCCAACAGGAGGATGCTTCAGAGTAAACAAAAATCTTGGAAACTCTGCGGCTTATTTTCTTTTGATTTGATACTAACAGGAGCCGGCTTCCGCTGTCTCTTTCTTTTCTTTTTTTTAAATTTAAATTAAAAATAAACGATTTACTTACACGAAATACAACCCCTAAATAAAGAAACTAAAGAGTCCAATTTAATATTAAATTGAATTCAACTGAACTTGAAATATCTGCGGAATAATTAGGGCAAACATTTAGATATATGTTTTTAAATTGTAGGTATAACCTCTCGACTCAATTTTATGAGGTTCCAAAGAGGTTAAGCTATCGGCAATGGAGTTAATGCGTGAAATCTGTGCCAGTGACCATTTCCAGTAAAAGTATTTTGAGTTGCAAGTGGAAGGAAGACGAAAGGCATGTAGTTTCCATAGTGTTCGTTGAAGATGCGTGCTCTTGGAATAAATGAAACTGTACTGTACTGAGTGTTGCTGTAGTTGAAATGGGGCTTTGTAGCTGTTTAAGAGTCCGTGTGTTGTAGTTCCCTTGAGGACGTGGACAAGGGACGGAGGCTGGAGAGTCCAGTGAAGACTGTGGTGTGTGTCTGGTTTTTGCGGAGATGTTTTGTTGGGGGCGTTGGTGTGTCTGTTGTGTTGCGAGAGTGTGCTTGAGACGTGGAGGTGGTGTGGTGGGGAGTTTGGGTGAGAAGGTGTGGTTGCCGGACGCGCTCTTCATTTCTCTCTTTCTTTTAATTGCAGATCAGGAGTTGGAGCGAGAAGAATCAGCCGCACAAGCGTCGCCCTCAACCATCGCAATCTCTCCTTCCCGCCCATCAAGGATCCAAACAATTGCCCCTGAATGCATCTATCTAGTCTCCAGCAATAAAGGCCCTCACCAAAGAAACCAGAGTAGAATCAGGGCCATTCATGAATGAAAAGGTGAGAGGAAAGAAGGAAAGTGTAGGAAAGAAAGAAAGCAAGTTTGAAAGGAAAGTAGGAAGTAGACTCTGAGAGATTCTGTTATCGTCTGGGAAATCGCGGAAGAAAGTGGCGAGAGATACACTGACATACAGACCCTAGGAGGCTGCAGACAGACAGTCACGTGGAGTGACTTTAGCGTGGAGTCAATCTGACAATGCTTTGGAGCCTCTGTAAGCACATGCGGTGAGTGTGGAGCGGGGAAAAGTTTCCAGTTGAAAGGCGACATTGACGTTCTGGCTGCTTCTTGTCTTTGACTCTGTGTCCGGAGGAGAGAGTTGCGTGTCTCAGGTCTGGTGAGATGAAGATCCAAGTGGAAGGGATTACGCTTCCCAAAGTCCAAAGGTATTATTAGCGGCTCAAGTCCATCTCGGCGTTGGCCAACGTTTCATCCGTTGAGGGAGCAGATTTGTAAACGCATCCATCCATCCAGGGAAGGAAGGAAGGGGCGGCCGCAGTATCCGCAAATCCCTCAATCTCACTCTAATCCCTACTTTTGACTCTTCCTCCGCGTCTTATTACACTTGTTAGCCTCCAAGTTTTTAGGAAGCCAGAGGTGAGGGGAAGACTGAGGCGCCCTTCTCGGCACTTGTCATGTGATCTGCTCCAAAGAGTGGGCCACGTGACTGGCATAAGTGATAGTCAAGTGGTGGATTGAAATTGGCTTCCGCTTTGACGGCGGAGGGCCTGTTGGTGGTGTTTTGGGAGTGAAAGGTGAGGACCTGTCTGCGGAGAGTCTTGAGAAAAGTGGACGAGTGTGCTTGGTGGGCGAGGGAACTGAGAGTGGAGTTGAGTGGAGTGAGTGCAAGTTTGAGTGCAAGTGTGGAGAAATGCTCTGCAGTGGAGTGGAGTAGGAGAGAAAGTGGCAAGAAGCAGTTGACGTTGAGAAGCATCAAGTGTGTGGAAGAAACTTACTACTACCCCCCACACGCACCCCCCACACGCACCCTCCACACGCCTACAACAAAGACCCAGCATGCACTCACCTGCACTTCCCTCAGTGCATCTCCATTGAACCCAGTCAGCTGACTCGGGCCTCAAGCATTTCTTTTGCGTCTCTAGTTGAGTGCATAGTGTAACAATGAGTGGGACTTCGCAGCAGTACTGCCTTCGCTGGAACAACTATCAGAACAATCTCACAAACGTCTTCGACCAGCTTCTCCAGAGCGAAGCCTTCGTGGACGTGACGCTGGCCTGTGATGGCCAGTCCCTCAAGTGCCACAAGATGGTTCTGTCCGCCTGCAGTCCCTTCTTCCAGAACCTCTTCTTCGACAACCCCTGCACCCACCCAATCGTCATCCTCAAGGACATCCGCTGGGAGGAACTCAAGGCCGTCGTGGAGTTCATGTACCGCGGCGAGATCAACGTGTCCCAGGAGCAACTCGCTCCCCTCCTCAAAGTGGCCGAGGTTCTCAAGATCCGCGGTCTGGCTGACGTGTCCCGTGGCAGCAGCAACTCCGACTTGGTCTCCACCGCCTCCCACCTCCATCACAACCAGCACCAGCAGCAGACCCAACAGCAGCAGCAGCAACAGCAGCACACAGAGTCCGACACGGAGGGGAACGGCGCGGGGAGTGGACTCCGGAAGGAGACGCCGAACGGGAACGGATTGGGACTCGGGAGCTTGGCCTTAGGCGCGCATCTCGCGCCGTCCCTGCGAAGGAAGCGCCGGAAGATGGAGACGCCAGAGCGGACGCCCAGTCCGGCGGACACGCTGGACGACCAGAGCAACCAGCAGGACGTGGACAGCAACAACGGGGACTATGTCCTGTCGCCCGCCCTGTCCTCGGGGAACTGTGAGCCGGCGGGGCCGCTGTCCAACTGCTCCGTCAACAACAGCAACACGCCTTCGTCCGCGTCCCTCAACTCTATTGGTCCGGGAGGCGGGGGGAGTGCGCCGCCGCTTCCCTCGGCGGCCGCCGCTGCTGCCGCTCTCACTTCCATGGGACCCGCTGCTCTGCTGAATTTGCATAACGCCGCCGCAGCCGCCGCCGCCACATCCTCCGTGTCTAATGAGTTGGACTTGAAGCCCGGGATCGTGGAGATGATTCGAGAGGAAGAAAGGGTGAGTTCCCTCTTTTGCTTTTAATTCCTGCCTTCGAGTAGAGGCTCCATCCGTCATTCCTTTAATTGCACATATTTCAGCTCCTTGCCTGGACTTGACTTCCCTCACGTGGCTAATCACTACGTGCACTACTTGACTAGACCTCACTCTCCCATCTCTTGTTTCCTAGGGAGCCCATCTAATTTTTCTATATTTTTATTTTCTCCATTTGGGATGCGAGTCTTCTCTCAAGCCTCCATTCCTTCCGTCTTTCTGACACAAATATTAATCTCTTAAATTCTTGTTGAGCGAGGAAGGCGAAGAGGGTCTAATTGAGGTCAGATCCCCTTCTCTCTCGTTCTCTTTAACATCCCACAACTGACGTAGTTCTCTAATAGCTTCCCATTAACATAATACGTCTCCTATCAAAGAGGAACCTAACTCTCCGCATCCATCAACCACGACTTTCTCTCCCAACCTCTTCCTTACTTACTCCCTAGACGTGAATACGAGGACTGCCCCTGCCTCCATCACGTGGATCCTTTATACTCTTGTCGGGAGAAATGGAAAAATCCTCATGAGCTTCAGGTTGAAAGTATTTTTATGGCTTGGCTGTCGGGTGCGTCTTGAGTGAGGGCAGAGTTCCCTAAACCGCCCGCTACTTCTTCGTCTGGTCGGCCTCCATGGCTGTGGTGGAAACGGAGGAGGAAAGCTTTCTTTGCTCTCACGAGTGCTCCTTGCACGGCTCGTATGGGAAAATTAGCTTTGAGGACGTCCCCATTCACGCCGGCTCCGAGCTTCCTGTACTTTCTCCAGTCCTGTCTGTAGGCACCTTGGGAAGACTGGAATTATTAGGGAGAAATGAGTTTTGGCTTCTCCTTCTGTCTCAATTGGGAGCATTTCTGCGTAATTACCGAGCAGAAATCCATGTCCCTCCGGTTTGTACACCAGAGGTCCAATGCATTCTTATGGATGAATGCGCTGTCATTTAGGGTGCAACAGGAGCTGTCTGGAATTTCTCTCAAGGCAACATATCCTAGTTGAGTGCTTTCTGAAAAAACTTTGGAAGATGTACCAGGTCTTAATTAGCGCATCTTTATTCTTGGAGAAGTCCCAAAAGGTGGTGCTTTTAAGACAGGAGTAAAGGTGTGGGAAGAATGGGAAATAGGTTCTACTGTAGTTTGAAGAAAGATTGCTTTGTTTTGGGTGTGTTTGAGGGACAGACATTGTTGGGAGCATTGTTGGGATTGCTATTGTTGTGGAATTTGGGAGTTGATGTTGGGTGGACGTTGGAGTGTGGGACTGAGGCTTGGAGTTGAACTGCGTAATAAGAGCCGGGAGTGGAGGTGTGTTGGGAAAGCTGTAAAGTTGTGTAAAGTTGATAGGACGGAGACAGAGGGAGAAATAGTTTTGGGAGATGGGAATGATGGGAATGATGGGAGTTGACATGAAGACTAGACTGTAGTGTGTGTGGCTGGGGAGATGGAAGTAAAAGCGTGGAAGTAGTGGCTACAGAAGAAAGTTGGTGTCCCTGGATGGCGTGCATACTTGCCACACTTGACTACTTAGATATGCGGGAAGGATACAAGGGAAAATAATTCCTGGCTACGATTTATTTCCATCCGTGGGGAAATTATTCATGCTCATTTTTGATATATCGATCGATTTCATGTAGAAAATTAATGTATTCAGACGAGAGGAACTTGGAATGAGCCTGTGTGCGGAGCATTTACATCAACCACACTACAAGTCTACATGCGAAGGAGCATCTAATCCTACATCCCAGGGGCCTTCCACATATTACCTCCGCACACTAACCACACTCTTTCTCACCGCCCTACCTCTCCTCAGCCCTCCCTCCGAATGGCCGTGGAGCCTTGGCAGTTTGGGATGAGGTAGGAAGCGGAAGGGCCCTCGGCAGGGAAGGCACGGAGCAGAGAAGGCTTCGTAGAGAATCTGGGAGTTGAAGCCAGGCTTCGCCTGTAGATAGGAACTGTGAAGACTAATGTTGTTAATGTAAATATAGAATGGAGCCAGGATGGAATAGGAGGGAATGGAATGGCATGGGAGAGAATAGGACTGCGCTGGCGAAGGAGGGGGGAGAGAGCGCCAGAGAGGAATATTTATTTTTTATGTTAACATAAACATTTGCTTCATGTTTATTTTAGTTGTAGGGAGAGCGAGAGAGAGAGAGACCCGCTCCTTCCATCTCCCATCTCCACTTCTTCATTTCTACACTCACTTATCTATGCATGTCTATTTATGTAAATAGCTAATAGGCACCCTTCCTCCATCCTTCCTCCGCCAGACACTCACCTACACTCCGTAGACTCCGTACCAACTCCCGCCTATCTATACCCATACTCAGGCGTAGGAGCCTGTCAAATCTTACCTCAACAAACCATACTCCCACTCCCAACGTCAACAAGTTTCCATTTTCCAAATACTATTCCACCTTCTCGTCGGAATTGGACGTTAACCCGAATGAGAAGAGCTAGGCTTGAGGTAGTAACTGGAAGGGCCCTCCTGGAGTGCATTCATTACTCACTTCCACACACCCACACTCTTCCGCTCCATCCAATAGGCATTTAATGGAGAAGCAGTCCATGATCTTAAAATATGTCCAAGATTCTTTCCTTCTCGGTGCATGGCTCTGAGTCTACGTGCCTGGCTTTGTATCTCTCACTTCCTCTCCATTCACTTTTACTGGGCTGCGAAGGAAGAGCGTCCAACTACCAGCGCCAGCAGGCCGGAGGAGACCACAGGAGAGCATTACATGATGTAGAACACATTTCCATTTCGTATTCCATCCCAGATCACCACCTCACTATCAGTCCTCCACTTTCTACTAGAAGAGAAGAGGCAGTGCGTCTCCAATGCACGCTCCTTTCCACGCTCCTTCCATAAAAAGCACACGAGGAATGGAGCCCTGTATTTCTACTACAAGTAGCAAAATATGAAATTCACGCTCAAGCGGTCCCCCACTATTCTGTGGCGTGATAATTGAGAGGCTCTATTCTGGGAATGATATGCTGTGTGATCAGTTGATGAGGGTTCACTCGGTCTCCTTCCTCCACGCGTCTGCCTGTATAGGAGGAGAGTGGGTCCAGGGAATGGCAGAGACTCAGTGTAAGCCATGGAACTTCCAGCCAGAGTGCATACTTGTGGATCTCCGCACAGAACAAGTACCTGCCTGCCTTCCTCCGTATGTGCACTCGTAATTGCCCAAACTCCGCTGCTTCTTTTCTTTTATATTTCACTCCAGCTTCTGAGCAGGCCTACTTTTAATAGTCTTTTTTTTCCTATTGGAAAAGGGAAAGATTTGCCAAGTGTATATGTACATTGCAGTATGTGGATGCGTAAATTATTTATTCATGTTTTTCTTTGACAATCCAAGTACGTGGTCCGTTCTCTTCTGGAAGGCTGCCTCCAGGCAGTTAATTGATCTCTAATTGTACTCGTTACAACTCCACCTTCTTTCATGTTATATCCCGTATGCAGTTGACTGAGTGCGCAAAGAGTTACAGGGGAAAATTCTTGATATTTTCCTCTTAAAATAGTGTTTTGAGTAAGAAGATTTCCTGCAGTACAGGGGGACCTTAGCATTAATTAAGGGGAGCACTTGAGCCATTCTTTGCGGGAGATGAGATTGTCTCTGACTGACTAAAGTGGAACTGTTTGTAGTGAGGACCACCGGACGTGGACGGACGGCCCACGTGGGTAAAAACTCGTGGACTCTCTGTTGACAGTAGTGACGACTTGGACGCTACTTTGACTACTAAGCAGACTACAATTAGTGATTAGTTGATGAATCTTGAATTGGCGTGAGTATGGAAGAGTGATAATAATTTGAATTGGTTTTGATTTCAGGCCAAAATGCTCGAGTCCTCGCATGGATGGTTAGGACCGTCAGCGTCCACTCTGTCAGGTTCGTTGCCAACTTGCTTCTTACATTATTTCGTCTGCATTACAGCCATATACGAGGTCAGTTGCAGTTCGGGGCCAATCATGTGGCAATTCATCTTTGGATAAGTTGCACGTCTTCCAGTGTGGATGTGGGAATTTCTCAATGGAGTGGTGTGATGGTGTGGTGAATGAGAGTTGGAGCGAGGAGTGAGTGGGAGCGTGGATGTCGGCTGAGTGAGGACGTGAGTCTCTCTGGAATTTCTTTTAAATCCCGTGGACTCTTGGAGGACTGGCTCCTCCTTTTATCCCTCTTCGCAGCCTCCTGCACTGGAAAGCTCCTGCAGTGGAGCCTTCCTTTGCACATCCAATATTTAATTTTTATTATTTCATTTACTCATCGCCACTCCACTTCCAGCTCCGTCTCTCACCACTCTCAGCTGCAACCAAGGAGGGGCCACTCGCTTTTAAACTTTTACCGAGAAGCAGTTCCGTCTGTCTGTCTTTTTGAATTGGATGATGGTCCATGAGAAGCCTTTGATTTGTAAAAATTGAGAAATGGTGGCTGGACAATTGTGGAGCCATGGAGACCAGCAGGAGAGTGCGGGAGAAGTAATGTGTGGACGACCCCGGCGACTTGACTGGATGACTGCGTAGTGGAGCGGAGCGATGGAAAAGTTTTGAAATTAATGATCGAGTTCCGACCATTGACCAGAAGCTCCACTCCACGCATCGGGAGGCAGTTGAGCCAAGAGGGATCTTTCTCCTTCGTCAAGTGCAGTGCAGTGTCTGGGAAATGTTGATATGTAAATGTGAATGGAAAAGGTTGGATGGACGACAGTAGTGACTCTCATTGTTTGCATTATCTTTTAATGAGTTATTCTCCGTCCTCAGGAACAATGCGTACTGGTCCGTGGCATTAATAATGAATCGGAGGTCTAGTTCCGTGGAAATAAGTATCTTTTGCCCACCGACTCCTACGAGCCTCTGAATGTTCATTGGAAGTCCCAATGAAATGACTTGTTCGAACTTTCCAGGAATTAATATTAATTTCCTACTACGTCATCCGAGAGAGCAGTTGTAAATTCTGCGTAGTGGATGCGTGCGTAATTGTGTGAAGACAGCAGAACGTCTCTGCCTTTCTGTAGCATTCCACAGTTAACGTGGGTAGAAGCTCGCATTGATTTTATATTTTTATAGCTGTACTTAATTCGGCATCCCGTCACTTCAGCCCGCAACATTCACCCTACAATATTCACCTCGTATTTTCCCCCTGGCAACATTCTCCTACAGCATATTTTACCCTTTGCACATTTTCCCCAAACAACATACTTTGCTTGTTTTTTTTATCTTACCAAGTTCGCCTCATTTTTGTTTGGGCAATGTATAAAATGCTATATAATGTATATACCTACCTACGTTATATATATTTCCAAAATATATATGTGTGTAAACAATAACAGATAAAATTCGATAGTCCCACATAGTTTGAATTTTTACGGCCATCGCATCGCATCGTTTGAACTTTAGCGCAAACCAGGTCATATTTGAAAGCCGGCCATCTGTTGCATCTGCTCATCTCTACTTGTATATCATCGATACTTTCTTTCTTAATTAGTGGCGGACTAATGATTAATGAGACTTGAATTGGTTTCTTCGGCCATCTTTTGAATCTTCATGTCTCTGCTATCAGGTCTCAAACCTAGGGCGTGAGTAGAATACCGGTCATGGTTCGAATTTGTACGGTATATTACTCACTTTGTTTAAGCTAAACTTAAACTCAACAATGTTGATACATGCGCCTACTATCATTCAGTTGCATTGGCATATTGCATAAAATTGCAAAAATATAATTTACAAAATCACTAGTTCAAAACAGCTTGCAGTTTACACGAATATTGAACGGTCGGCCGGTCGGGAAGAAGATGCGGGCCTAGTCGGTATTCACACTCGCGTGCTATGATCATTTCTCCATGAGCTGTCGCGAAAACATTAAGCATTGAATTAAAAACAAGAAAACATTGAACTACAAAGAGCAAAGGACGAGGATAGAACTACGAGGATGAAAAATGCGTGGGTGAAAAATGGAGGGAAATGTTGGAGGCACAACTATTCATGGTGAATTGATATGGATTGGTTAATTGCGTTGTAGGTTGGTTTGGGTGGGTGGGAAGAGAGGCTGGTGGGGGGAGTAGAGGACTTCTCATTGAGTGGCCCTGTGACCGTATTAAGTGGGTGTTGGAGGGACGTCCTCTGTGGACGACCCCTGGGCGCTCTGTGCTTGTGTTCGGGAGATTGAGCGTTAAGTCTAACAAATGACTACATGGCTTAGCTGCCAACTGGTGCTTGTGGAAGTGAAGGAGGAAGATTAGCCACCACTTTCCCCACCAACTCCCAGCACAACAGCTCTTTTCCCTCCGCACAATACGCCGTCTGAGCCATCCTGGCATTGCCCTCGCGAGGGAGCACCCCTGTCCATTCTATTTCACAACCTTTTTCGGAAAGAGCCTGTCTGAAAGCACTGCTACTGTGTTATGAAATCTTTTAAAGTCTATATTCAATTTTTTCTGTATCAGTCGTTTTTTTTGCGAACAGTTATAACCGACGCTTAGTAATAGCGATTTCATATCTGTTTAGCGCCCGCATTCGTGCACATAAGGATTTGAATTTGTCTGAATTGCAGATTGCAGCTATTCGAGAATTTTAGTGTCACATGTCTGCGACTTACACACTTGTTTTTAGGCATTCTCACTCAAGTTCAAGTATGAGTTTATTACTATTTCATGAAAATTAATATCGAATCATTAATGCTTCCTGTGTTTAGCTGTCCGCAAAATTAAGAACCATTCTATTTTATTTCACGGATCAGTTTTTATTAATCTGTGATATCGTTGTTACCATTTCGTTTATCACCCATTGTCTGTCATAATCATCTGATCACATGCTATAAGTCACAGCTCACTGAAACTGATTTGTCTAAATAAAACCCCCTTTTGGAGTTGAGTGTCCAAGTTCAATACACATATAACTATTAACCATGGTTATTGGTTATAATGCTTTCAAAGAATAGGCTGATGAGAGAAAATGTTGATTGTGTTTAGATTTGTGTGGTACGTGTTTTGAAGTATAGTATAAGAGGAGCGACGGGTAAATCCGGAAGGGAACGTCCCTCGTGAGTCAAGCCTCCTTCACTTGGCTGTGACTCCGTTACTTTTCCTCTCACTGACTTGCATTTTCTACGGCTCCCTTCGGCTACTTGGGCTCCGGTATTGCTAGTTGACAGGAAAATAAAGTTTAAAAATGCCCTGTCCCAAGTTTGAAGTAATGAAAGATGTTAATGGGCGGAGATAGGCGGCGGAGGTGAGAGGCTGTAATTAAAATTGTGGATTAAGTGAAGTTGGTGTGCGTGGGTCGGGGGCTCTCGTCCAGCCAACTTTCCTCAATCACTTTCTCTCGCCATCCCTTTACACGTCCACTCGCTCTCGTCCCCGTTTATTCCGCTCTTTCCCGCTCTTTCCACCTCTTTCTCGCTGTCCATGTCCTCCGCACCAACAAAGGCAGCCAGCTCAGCAACTACCTCCTCGCTCATTTCTCCCAACCGGCCCTTTTCCTGTCTCCCAGCCACTTTTCTTTCTTGCTTTTCTCGAGATTTATACAATTCCTCCAGTCCTCGTGCTCTTCCATAAGTTGCTCTGCTATCCTGCCAGGCGTTCCTAGGCACAAGATTCCAGAGTCGGGCTGAGAGCCAACTTGTGGACTCGTGACGGTACTGGGCAGAGTAGGGACTTGTTTTTAATCAAGATGTTGCTTGTCTAATGAATGGCTGGAGGGACAATGACAAATGTGTGATGGGTAATTAATGAGTAATTTGGTTGGGAGATGAGGTTCTTGGGCTCTGTCCGTGGCTACTAGTCTGAAAGATGGATGACTGAGTGGCCTGGTGGCTGTGACAGGTGAGTGTGGCGAAGAACGGGAGACGCGACATAATATTTATTAACTTTACTCTTGCATGAGACCCGAGCGTTGGATTGTGAGGATGACGTGGAGATTTTAAATCCTTCATGACCTCCAACGATCCAACGAGATTCCGCTGACCAGGGAAGGAGGGAGAGCTGGAATTATCTTGTTCCTTATCTATTCATGAGATCAACAACTAGGAAACTTCATCTTCACATTTCATTCCGTTATGACTCTATATCATTTAATCATTCCTTCTCCAGCACATCTCATCTCGAGGAGCGTATCCAGTCCAGGGGCCACGAGTAGCACTGGACAAAACTTACTCAGGATCCAAAGAGCACTTTCTTTTTTAAAAAGTTTTTTTAAATGCGGAATTTGTTAGACGTGGGCCTGGATGACGTGTTTGAGTGTCACTTTCTTCCTTTGCGTTGGCTGAGAATTAGGTCTGTTCCTGGAACTAAGTGTTCTCCCTCTCTGAATCTGACAGTAAAGCTACTAACATTAGCGAGTTTGTGTTGACCCGATTCTTGAGGTTTAGGTTTAGGGAGAAAACGGCCGTTTAACTCCATGTATTTTCTAACCCTAAACCTAATCCTAATCTGAAACCTCGACGTAGCACAAACTCACTATTAATGGGGATGGGCTGTAGTTGACTTCTCCCCGTTGCATGGACCCTCCCTCCTTCGTAGTTGGAGTGCAGGTGGGGAGGGCGAGGAGCGGAGAAAGCGAGAGTGTCTCTGCGGAGGTTCATTGAGCATTGTGCTGAGAGAGAGAGAGAGTGGTTTAGTGGCCCTAATAATGGAACTGCAGGCTGGACGACCCCAGCAACCATTTTGTTTCATGTCTCGCCTGCTCTTCCTCCAGCCAAGAGGAGAGACCCTGCTCCTCACACCACAAGCAATCCGTCCACGATTTCAAGCATTCTCTATCAATCCTATGCTCGTTTCGCCTCTTAGGGAATTTCTGTGTGGAAGATTTTGGGGGACACTGGAGCTACTGTGTTGTGGCACGTGGAAGAGATGCGATGAGTGTGATTGTGTGTGTGCCATTGAAAATTGCTGCCGTGGATTGTTGGTGTTGAAGACTGGCGGGAATGTTGGCGTCTGTCTCGGGTGTGTTTGCTTGTACGGGGCCAAGACTGCCTCGTGCCTGCCTCTGGAAATGTTTTCCTTGGAACAAGACTGCGTCCGTAATGGGATATAATAATAATAAAAGGATGCATTACGTAGTTAGGAGAGCGAGACTTTAAAACAAAATTCTATTTATTATTTAAGGAGGATTCTACAATTCAAGCGTCCATAAATAAACATCTCTCCGTCTCACTTTGTTCGTGTGGAGCTCCTCCAGTTCTCCTTTCGGAAATGTAGTGTGAAAGAGAAGATGAAGGATGTGTGTGTGCGTGTGTGTGGATTTTATTGGAGGAGGTGGAGTGGCTATAGGCTTAGAGATATAGGGGCTGGAGGGCTATAGGGACGTAGCTATAGGGAATAGTTACAGGGAAGATGAAGATGAGATGGAGGTGGGGGCTTTGTGGGGCTGTGGATGGCTATTCCTCAAGTTCTTCATGTTCATCTTCTCTATTTCATGCCATTAGCTTTGAATGTGTAGAATAATAAGAAAATTTCACACTTTACATGAGGCGAGCAGATGAGATGGAAGAATCATCTTTCATTGTACCCCACGTAGTGTGCCTTCTGTCATTCCCTAATGGCATCCCAAGCACTTTTGTCTTCATTAACGCAAACGGCACAGAGCCACAGAGTCCATACCCGCGAGGGCTGCCCACTTATTACCTCACCTCGTGTACTTGTTGCAGGTCCAGAGACTCATCTCTTTCTGGCCAGTAGACACATTGCCATCATACATGCTCCATGAAATCCTCGTCCTTTTGTCAGTCTGCAGGTGACTCATACCACACATCTCTCTCATCTGCTGACGGGGAACCGGAGCTGTTTCAGTGGCGGTCATATTTGGACCGCCCCTCAGACCCCGTGTGTCTTCCACTCGTCTGCTCTGCACTACGTCGTGGTGTGGAGTGCGTGAGATGGTTTGCTTTGGTTTTTCCTTTGGCTCACGTTCTCTCTTTCATCATGCTCTCGGTGTTCTTGGTAGCGTTTTTATTTTTAAGGATTTTGGTTGGGCGCTGTAAAGTTGGTTGAGTTTAGGTCCGGACATGAGAGCGAGGATTGTGAAATATTTGGGAGCGGAGGGAAGAGGAAAAGTGGCTCGTGTAATGAAAATGAAAGGCAAACACGGAGGGCAGGAAGGAAAATTCAAGGGGAAATTATGAAGACGTTAAAATAAACTAGTCTCTCAATAGTATATTTTTATTATAAATTTCCTCGTATGGCACATGAGTTGTTCTCTCCGTGTCTGCAGGGCTCCTCTCCTCCGAGCTAAAGTCAGCTCAACCAAGGTGGCATCCGGCAGTCAAATCCACGGCAGAACTCAAACTGGGCTCCTTTCGGGGGACTTTCGCTTACTACGTCCTAGGGAAGTGTATTGTGTGGGGAGTGAGAATCCTGGTTTGCATCTTTTCAACAAGAATAAAATGGAGCCTTGTTTCTCAGTGTCTTGCATGTTGAATGATGTGTGGTTTTGGAGGGCTGAGTGGGGCCAAGGGTAGTAGATGGGTGTTTGGGATTTGAAAAGTAGGGTGCGTAATATGTGAGGGGCGCTCGGTGTGGGAGAGATTGGGCTGGTGTAATTATGTAGTATTGTAGGTAGTAGCGAGTGTAGAGTGGATGGAGGGGGGAGCAGTGGGGAGCGGGATGAGGTCTGCTGGAGGGAAGTTGTGACTCACGTAGGATGTGTGAGTGTTTGGGAGGCGAGAGGCAGTGAGGCGGACGCATCCTGCGCAGGAGACACGTAAATATTTTAGTGGAAATCCATTTCATTGCCATATTTTGTAAAATTAGTTGTACAGGAAATGAAGAAATAACGATTTCTAATTTCACCTTACACGTGTACATATTTGTAGAACATGAGCGCTCCTCATAATACTCCTCGTTTCCCTCACACCCGCATTTTTCACTGGAAATTGCTCGGGCAAAAACTCCACGCCACACACGCGACTACACCAGCCCAGCCATTTCTATATCTCATCACATAAAATAAACTAATTTCCGAATTACAACATGTACTAGTTAAATATTTTATCGCCCTAGACTCAGCCCTCCTTTCCCTCCCAAAACACTCTGCAGCTGCCTCCACACAAATTCCCACCACTCTCCTCCGTGTCCACTCGGCCTTTGCATTCAACTTGACAGTTTTATTTTTTATCGCTCCAGTTGAGGTAAGAATGGGACCGGTGAGCCCTGCATTGTTGGTCACTGGAGGCTTCCCCGACGGACGGACAGGGACACGTCACTCTGGTGGAGTACGCAGGTTCATTGGAAAAAATTAATGAGTTTCTCTGGGTGCAGTTAGCCTGCTTAAGCTGTACCTTCTGTTTTATATTTGAATTTCCCTAATCTTCCTTTCTACGGAGCACCAGGGCACATGGCATCTCCTCCAACTACATTTAATATGAGCAGCCAAATAAAACTTTACGACTCTCTCTCTCTCCTCTCTCTCCTCTCTCTCTCTCTCTCTCTCTCTCTCTCTCTCTCTCTCTCTGCCACCCTTCAATCTCTCCATCCGTCGCGGGCATTTATGGAAAATGATAATAATTCCGGGAGATAAATTATTAAAATATCCTCCGATTAGATTTGGGAATGGCAGGATCTAATGAGATGTGTAGTCTGTCCTTATAGCTCCCCGAACTGTTAAATCCGTCCAAAGTGTGAGTTTGTCAATATTTTTGGCTAATATGCCTCATAATTGGGAATGAAATGTGATGGGAGTTTAAAAGTTTTCGGGAGAGGATCAAGTGGAGGATGGGAAATGGCGGAATGGGCAATTGAGTCACCGTCCTCCACAGTTTCACTCTGGACAAGTTTAACTTTGAAAGAGGCCATTTATGGGGAAACTACGGCCACTCTCCTGGAATGGGACGGCTGCAGATGTGATCAATTGGCAGTCCAGGACTCAGTCACACTTGAGAAACTTGTCTTCCGTGTAAGGAACTGAAAGGGAAGTAAGAGTTAGCGGAGTCCACGACTCTCCTGTAAAATTCTGGTGGCGGGGGAGAGTGGAACTAAACGTTCCCGGCGGGTCTCTGAAATCTTTGAGTCCGTCCCTGTAAATGAATGCATTGTGACTGAGTGACTGGACAGAATGACCAAGGTTTTGCTCCGCTTCCCTCTGGCTCATCCGGCGGGTGTGCTTGGCCAAATCCTGAGTAAAGAGAGGCTGAGACTTCCCATGGAGACACGCCGGCTGGCTTCCAGGCTTCTGAAGATAAGTTTCTTGGAGTTTGTCTCGTCTGCACACTCCGAGCTCTACTTCGCAGACAGCTCAGCTCCACTTTGTCACGTCACTTCGTCTTCTCACCTCCAACTTTCCCTCTCCCGCCTCTCCCGCCTCTCCCACCTACCTACACCTTGTAGCGCTTATGCACAGAGGAGAAGCAGACGCCTGGTAGTACATTCATCTTGTCGCTAATCTGTCACACTCAACACGACAAGCAACACAGATAGCAACACTTTACATCTGATTTTTCTGGCTCTACACTGAACGGGAGTTGAGCAGCAAGGCAGTTTCCCTCAGTCGCTTTCCCACCCTGCTTTCCTCATAAAGTTTCCTTGCCTTCTAACCAGACGCTCTGATGCAGTCCGTAATCTCGCCATACCTGTCACTCTTTCTCTCATTATTATTGCTTTCCCGTCCCTTTCGCTTCCCCGTCCCATGCATAGTGTCAGGAACTTGAAAAAGTTGATTCTCCTTTTGTGTTTTTCCACGGATGACTTGAGAGTGTCCAGACGGAGGGAATAAATTCGATTTGGATGTTATTATGTGGAGCTTCTGTCCTACACTTGCTCGGGTTATTTGTGGCTGTCCACGTGGATGAGACTCTCCAATATCCACTCTGTCTTCCTTTCAGGACATAACTTAATTGTAGTTGGCTTTGAAATATGGAAAGCTCACTTTTATACTTTTGGCAATAATTGGGGATGCTAATTTGAGATAAAATAATTAAACGTGAAAGAGACAAGGGTGAGAGAGTAGCTATAGGTGGAATGGGGAAGGCTGGCAAGTAAGATGAAAAGGATGAGTAGGTAAAATTATAACTTGCGCCACATCCACTTCACTTTCCATTATTCTAATTTTAATCAAAGGCTCTCTCTGCGTCGTCTACGCATAGTCCATCAAGCGTAGGAAGATTGAAAAGTTAATTGCAGAGCTAATCATTATGTGACCCCAGTTTGAGTGCCCTGGGGAAATTGAGTGTCGTGTTGCTCTGCTCACTAGTCCACATCTTATTGGCTATACTTTAAATGATAGACGTGAAATTGTTTGGAATTATGAAAGGACGGATATAGTGGGAAATGGAAAGAGCAGTGTGTGGCTTGGGATGGTCTTGTCGTGCATAAAATAAAAGAAAAAGTATTATTTGTTCAAGTGCTATCTTGAACATGCATTGGAAATGGTGAAAGGGAGCGAGTTCCAGTGGGTGCCTCTGGGTTCTTCTGGGTTCGTTGTAGGCTCGTCTTGACAGGACGAGACAATGCATCAGCGTCTGTCAGCGCTATTGCGGCTATTGACAGGACGGAGGACTGAGCCAGTCCCGTGGCCATGAATTAAAAATCCAGTGTAGCTTCATTCTCATAATCTCATCCTTAATTCAGGGAGCCATCAGTGTAATTCAATTCCGGAGATATAATTATCTTCCTCATATCAATATCAAGGAGTAATTCATCCAACTTCCACATTCCTCGCTCACCAGGTACGCTATCTCCACAAATTCAAGCTCAATACTTACCGTACTTCGACTTACTTAAGTCGGTTGGCTAAATTGTGGAGATTGGCGAGTGTGGGACATTTGAGTTCTAATCGATCCAATTCAACAATTACTACTTCTTACGTCCCATTACCATTGCAGCTCCTATTACAGACACTTATGTCCCAAGGATTAGTGCTCCTCACCCTGTCATCCGTCCTTCTCCCATAATTCACTTCTTCTCCCAGGTGCAAGAATGGTGCACATAGATCCCCTTGCACCGTCCCAGCCATGCCATTTCCATTTCCCAGTCCCAATCAAGTAGACACAATCGCGTATCCAAAATCGCCGGGGGGTCAAATTGTGCCGAGACATAGTTGTGTAGAGTGTAGCTCTTGCCACAGTTGGTCTACTTCCCTGCTAGTTTTTGCTAGAACCTGGTCTTGAACCTTCTTGGCCACCAAGTCTGTCTTTCCAGTGGCCAACTTTCAACTGCATTAAATTGCTACTGGTTTGCTGAAATTCTACATTGCGGCCATGTTTTTGATTTAACTAACTGATGTATGTACCATAGTATCCGTTATTGGAAAACAATGCTGTGCACTGTATAACTTGATACTCTAAAAAAGCTGAATAAATAAATAAATAAAATGTTGGTTGGCATAGCTTTGGGCTGGCGTTACCGGCGCATACTACCATTGCAGGCATGGGACAAGATTTGCATTGCAAAAGTGGTCGATTCAAAGTTGCCTTTTTGCCTTGTGTAATATTTGAACGGCGCCATAAGAGCTTATAAAATGACCACTAGTGTAGGTTTACTAAAGGCTGTTATTAAAATTAACGGCATGATTAACAAAACTATTAACAATTACATGGAGCTGGTGAATTGCGTAAAACTTGTTTTATTCAAATTTTCCAAGGTATGATGAATACTTCAAGATCTTGGGGATCGTCCACAAATTCAGTAGCTTACAATAAGTTCCAAAAAGCACGGAAGTAAAGGTTTTAACATTTTAGGTAAATGAAATCGTCGTGATAACATGATAATCATATTTTGTATAACAGCTGGTAAGTTATAATTAAATATAAAATTAAATGTTCGAGTCAGGTTACACATGGGTAACGCGGAGGTAAAGAATTAAAGCTCACTTTATATTTGCTGGCACTGGCACTCTTTATTTTTTGTCTACATTCATTGCATTTAAATAGAAAACAAGACTAGAATGTTTTCCCAAACATTACTCGACTGAATGTATTTTGCACAAAATTTTCTCAGAGTTTTCAGCCAACGTTGACTAGCTCTCATTGTGAGAGCCTGGTGGCCATGCCGCTTTTGCCGGTTCAGTCTGCTGTCAAAGCGTTTTATTCCTTATCAATTCCAAGAGCACAGTGCCCTCGGGCGATTTCATCCCCAGACTATTTTGGCCTGCAGGAGTACGTCCGATGGATTTTGGTGACGCGATTTGGTGGCCGAATGAGCAGAGTGACATGACATGCCATTAGTGTGTCGTTGGGAGTTTTTGTTATTGTGTTGCTGGAGATAGGTAAGATTGTCATTGTTTATTAAGAGAGAATTTATAGGTTAGCGATGGGCTCCAGTTGGATGGACTCTAGAGCTACAGCGCATATCCCTTGAGGTTTATTCTGTGCAAGTGTGTGGGATTAGCCTTTAATTTGGACGGATGGATGACGTGAAAAGTTTGGGAAAAAGTTGCCTTGCTACTTCCATTGACCTGCAGCTGAGTGGCCGTGCGAGTGAGTATGATTTAGATGAGCCTTGAGGCGGAGTAAGAACGCGGATGGAAGAGTTTTTTCCAAATATTTCCAGGGAAAGCGATTATGCGATGTTGATTATTGAGCCTCTGCTGCTCGTTGTCCCAGCCAGGCTTCCTTTGCGTTGGCTCTGATGTGTACATGGGAATGATTGACGCAGGAGGGAAGGAGGCATGCGGGTGTAGGTCTGTAATGGTCCCCTGCATGTGCATACAGTGCCTCGGTAGACTGGAGCAGAAATTAATTAAAAATATATATTACGGAGTACTGCCAGAGTAATTAGTAATGACAAAAATATGGACTATTGATTTCTTTCACGTTCTTCCTCTCTTGTTTCACGTCCTTTGAGCTGGAAGACATGGCGGAAAGAAGGGAGAGAATTTCAATAAATTATAAAAGCGAGTAAACATGAATTCGTCTTGGGCTTTTGGCTTCATTCAGATTCCCTCGTTATTTATTTACAGATGAGAGAGCAGGAGTCTCCGTCTCTCCATGTAATTATCCATGGGACGTAGAGATGAGAAATATTTCTGGAGCCAGACCCACGTCTTCCAGATATCCTTCTTAAAGGATAACAATTTCAAGGGTCCAGGATTAGAAAATAATAATAAAAAATATAAAAGAGTTTGAGAGCTTTCAGCTCCGCAGAAAGGCTTCACGTTGGCTAATTCCATTTTTGTTACGTGGAGACTGGTGGAGTGGCGAATGGAATTGGCCGTTGCTTCTATTGCTTCGCCTATGATTTTCCATTTGGAATCTCTCGGCTCCTTGATTTGACTTTGACTCGTCGGCACTGCGCCGTCTTCTTCTCTTGATTGGAAATGGATGGAAGTTTTTGTGTTGTGAATAAGTGATGAGGGATGATATGATAATATCAGCATTTCACCAGCAGGAAGCACTCATGTCTATTTTAATGCGTCTTCAGTTTTCCTAATTATTTTAGCCCAGAAATGAGCTTTCGTCTCCTTGCCCCTCGTCCCCACCACTTTCCATACTTGTTTATTTCCAGAGTCACCTGCACATTATTTATTGGAATCCTCCAGTCACTCATACCTCAGCAGACTGGAACGACAGGCACTTTCCTATCTTTCTTAAGTGGAAGACACCACTGCACCTCTCTCCTAATCTTCCCCTGGCACTTGGCACAAAGGAACAAATCCATTTAAATATCCGCTTATCTCCTTCCTCGACGTCTATTAGCTGGATATTCAATGGGAACTCGTGTTTAAGTAATTGTCGAGCAATAATTCTCTCTCTCTCCCTCGTTCTCGCCGACCTTCTCTTTCAGTACGCCAGCTTTCACGTCCAATGAAGTAACGAAGCAGGGCCGACGTGTGCGGCCTTTGCGCCATATTTTTAAAAGCATTTGCAAGAAAAGATATTGGAGGAATCCAGGCTGCTCTTTTGAAAATAGGTGGACTCCATTTTAAGATTGGAAATATTTTTTATTTTTTGAATAAGCTACTGCTGCCCTGCTCAGTTGGGTGGGCACAGAGTGCTGGGAGTGGGAGCACTCATCATTTGACAGGGTATGGGAGCATAATGAGTACCTCAGGATCTCTTTGTAGTATTGATTGGCTATAATTTGAGCAAATGGAGAGAGAGAGGCGGGAGTGTGATTGAGGTGGTGCGTATTGTTTTATGGGATGTTAATGTATCACTGCCACCCGAGACCTGTCACGCCAAGACAGTCTTCCTTTATAAGTCAATATAATTATGTTCTGCAATATTTTTCGTGTTCTTTCGCTTTATTCCCAGTCCTTCCGCCGTGGCAGCCGGTGTCCAATAAGTTGCTCTTAATTGGACATTCTTTCCATGTTCATCCCTCTGACTGGGACAGTTAAATATGCATGTATTGCCAGATAATCGCTCTCCTTCCTTCAACTGCCCTCACTCCCTGCTCCCAATTCATTTCCCAGTCCGTATTTCTCAAGAAACACATTATGATTATGTAATGCAAGGTAATTCTACCGTTTCACCTCCTCACTTGTTGTCCGTCTGTCCAGTGAGATTCCAGAGGCATTGGCTAGATCTTGTAAATGGCTTGTAAATGGGTGGGAAGGCAGGCGCGTTCTGAACTCGTTTTGTTTGTTGTGCTGGTTCCGCAGGAGCACTCGCTCTCCTGTAGCTTCCACTCTTTTGGCATAAATAAATACGCGAGTGAGATTTGAGATTGTTTTCGATGAGATCATAGTTGATGTTAAATAGGACGTGATGTGGAATTGCGTCATAGGAGATGCTTTAAGCGACTGGAATGGGAGTGTGAGGGAAGAGTGGAAGAGTGGAGGGACTCTGTGTGAGGGACTGAGGGAGACGGAGAGCGTGTAAATAATGGAGAGGAAGTGAGGGAAGGAGAGAGTGGATTGATTTATTCATGAGGACGCCGGAGTCATTAGATATGATGGGACGGAGTAATGAGCAATTTATTAAAAGGTTCAATGAAAGAATGGAAATAAGAAAAAATACGCGGAGATTGGCAGGTGACATTCATTTACTTTTTCTATTACGCTCTTGTCAGTCCACGTCCATCAGCCGCTGTCTGTCCCACTCTCCTCTGCCCCCCCCTTCCAAGCCCTCCTCGCCCTCCACTCTCCTTCCATCCCCAAGTCTCACTCTATCATGCCCAACTCTTTTCCACCACTCAGTCCTATTTCCGGACACACTCTAAGTCTGCTCTAAGTAGCTTCCCAATTGACACGCCGACTTCTAATTCAGTAATTATTGCATTTCTTCTCAAGTTTACACTTAATTTGGAATCTTAAAACTCAACTAGTAATAACGATGCAACCCAAAGTGTAGCGGTTTAATGCCGCATGGTAGACATGTAACGTGGAGTTTCTTGGCACCCTAGAACAGCAGTTGACCTGCAAGCAGTATATGTTTGTTTAAGATTAGTTGTTTAGAATTAGTATTACAACTGCATGGTCTGGGAAACTAAGTGTGGGTTTTGGTCTGCAGATAGCTACCAGTATCAGATCCAGTCGCTGTGGCAGAAGTGCTGGAACACTAATCAGAGTGGGATGGTGCACGCCCTTCGCTTCCGGGAGAGAGGTCCCTTGAAGTCCTGGCGACCCGAGACCATGGCGGAGGCCATCTTCGCTGTGCTGCGGGAAGGACTGTCGCTCTCACAAGCTGCCCGCAAGTACGACATTCCCTACCCGACCTTCGTCCTCTACGCCAACCGCGTCCACAACATGCTCGGCCCCTCTGCCGACGGATGCTCAGGCACAGGTGGGACCCTCAATTCCTTATTTAGATATTATTTAACAATCTTGATTCCTGATTTAGCATTATTTATTATTTAATACTTTGTGCAATTTCTTCATTCCCTCCTCTGGCCGTGCCATGCACACGAACTGACCTGACTTTCCATCTTCCCTTGCAGATCTCATAGCGGACATGCGACCCAAAGGCAGGGGTAGGCCTCAGCGAATTCTGCTCGGCTCCTGGCCTGAAGATCACATTCGGGGTGTCATTCGGGCAGTCGTCTTCAGAGATACCGGCGGGAAGGACGACGTGCCATTTATGTACAGCAGAGTGAGTCTCAGTTTCCGTGTCTTTCTCCTCCAAGCTCTTCTGTCTTCCTGCGTCTGCATGCTCGTTCCCCTTTTCCTAGATTGGCACGTAGTTGGGTCGCAGCGTAGCGTGTCTCTTTAAACCGAGACCATGTGAGCAACTCATTCATCTCCGCATCCTTCGCACGCTCCTTCGCCTTTACTATGCTTTACTATTTCCTCTCTGCGGGTGGATCTCGTGGTGCATGCCTGTTTTTGTCTGTCTGTGGATGCGTGCGAGCGAGTGTCTGTCTCTTGCCTGGATGCATGTGTGGAAGTGGCGTAGAGGCTAACGACTGTCTATTGGGTTGCAGGAGGGGGGAATGTGCCCGCCGGGCCCAGGAACTTCCCACAACGGACTGGACATGTCCATTCACCCGCAGTTCGGAGGAAGCGGCACTTCCGCCGCCACCACCAACCCCTTCGTCACCCCTCACGCCCAGCAGCAACAGTCCCCCATCTCCAACCCCGTCGGCGGAGCCAGCAGCTCCCTCGGCACCTCCCCCTCCTCCTCCTCCAACCACCACACCAACCAACCCCACCCCATCTCCTCCCCCACCGACACCCCGCCCCTCACCCCCGCACAACTCCACCTCCTCCACCACCACCAACACGCAACTCCCTCCCACCAACAGCAAAACTCCGCCAGCAATTCCCCACTACAAATCATGGCAGCCGGACTCTCACAGGCCCAGTCCGCCGCCCTCGTCAGCACCGTTCTCCAGCAACACCGCCATCACGCCCACTCTCACTCCGCCCACCTCCCCCACCACCCCCAACAACGAAGTGGATCCACCTCCTCCTCCGCCTCCTCCTCCTCCATCGCCCCCCTCCTCAACCTCAAGGGACGAGGTCTGGAGGCGGACGACTCGGACATGGTCAACCACAACAACCCGGAGATCATTCAGATCAAGGCGGAGATCCCCTTCGATGACTTGGACGACGACGAGGACCCCGATGATCTGAGCAACTCGGAGGACGAGGAGGAGATCCCGCATCCCACGGTGAGTGTCATCGCCTCCGCCGTCGCTGCCGCATCCGCCACGGCCGTCGGCGTTTCCCCGCCCCCCACGGGCTCCACCCCCAACTCACCCCCGCCCCCGTCCACCCCCACCACCAACGGAGCACCCACTCAGACGACGGACAGGACCGCAGGGACCACTCCTCCCAACACTCTGTCCCTGTCCGTCGCCCTCCCCGCACCTCCTTCCGACGGCAGCAGCTTCCTCGCCGAGAGAGACGTCAACACGCCGCCATCGCACTTTCAGCCCAGCTAATGATCATCGGGCACCCGCATCTCAACTTCTGCTGCCCACAAGTAGGCTGCTGCAGTTGGTTTCCTTCAGTGTCGGCTTCAAGGAACGAAATGAGATGCGAGAGCGGGATTTGACCTGCAGGGACGTTGGAGGTGACTTACTTGTGCCAGTGCACAGGGCGACACGTACAAAGAGGCATACAAATCTTCGAAGAAAGCCAGTCTTACATCTGTTAGTCAGTTTTTGTTCTATGCACATGCATACTAATTAATGCTAATAGTTACGATACAATCCAATACAAGTACACAAGCAGATGGTTCTGCACTTGAATATACGATTCATTCATACTACTACGTTATACGAGTGTCTAGTTGTAGTTACTTTTCTTTGCAGTTTCATAATTTTATTATTATTATTTATTTGGAGTCCGGGTCGCCCTCCGAGGCGACGGAGCGCAACGTAAGCTTTAGGAGCTGTAGGCTTTAAATGTAACTAAGAGTTCTTTGCTGTCCAGTCTCGGGACGCGAAGGATCGTATTTTGAGTATTTCAAGTATTTGGAGACGAGCGAGTTTGCATCTCACAAAAGGCCACCAACCAGTATTTTCTCCCAGAGTCAAAGCAACTAGAAGGTGATCGCATATCCAGCTCACTGGCATTCTCCATGTTGTGTGACTGTAGTGCGAGAGCGAGTGTCGGAGGGAGAAGATCCGCCAAGAGTCTGCAGAGGTCTGCTTTCTCTTCGGCTCTTCGTCTCCTGTCTTGTCACATGAGAGAGTTCTAGTTGCACACAAGTATTAGCGTAGACGTAGCGTAGTCGTAGCGTAGTCGTAGCGTAGTCGTAGTCTAGCGTAGAGTGTACAGGAACGGTGAGCAAAGTAGGTGGCTACGTCTCTTGGTAATTGTCTAGATAAGTGAGCAGTCTGCCTCAAAACTAAAGCACATAAACTAGATGCAATACAGTCTTATTCTCTAACATAGTTTTAACCTACGTTCTGGAGCCATGTAACTGGGAGGAATCAAGTACTCGCAGGTTGTATATAACATTAACATATGTATCTATAGCCATGTATATTAGATCCCAAGTTTGAAGCTGCCATAATTTTTAGCGGGTGTATCAGGAAGCACAGGAAGGGACGAAGGTACAAGGACTGCATATATCCAGCAACCTATAGGCAGACCTATGGGCGTCTATAGGGAATGGACAATGGATACAATATCATACACAGTTTAGGTAAATAATTGATATTTAACCATACGATTGTAACTAAGAGTACACAAATACATAATATACCAGATACACGTACCATTACCTATACTTATCAATCCTTATCTCTAGCGGCATTAGCATCACTCCCGTCCCCTGGAAAACCTCACATTTCACCCAGGAAGGAAGGACAGGGCAAACATTGAATTACCTCGCAGTATGCAATGCCACTACAAACCAAGACTCGGCTCTGCGTCCCTCTTTTTCCAATCAAAGCTTGGCTGGGAATTGTTGGAAGGAGCCTGTAGTTTCTTATAAATAAAATTAGGGAAATGAGCGAGAGGTATTATGTGGCATTATGGAGGATTAGAGTTGCGTCCATTAGGCTGGTGTGGAGACGTTAGGCTGGAGGAGAAGCCAAAGGACAGCCGTGGCGTTGTAATTCTTTGATTTGATTGTTTTTGATGGGTTGGCTGATTGTGCTGTGGAGAGTGAAGGGAGGTTGGGTCGTGGATGTTGTGTATATTTGTTGGTTAGTCTCTTGGAGGAGCTTGTGAATAGCTTCTGTTAATGTGGCTGCAAGTGTGGATGGCGGTGGCTCCTTGTAAATGTGTGTGGAGTGACGGGAGTGTGGCTGGTGAGTGAGTGACTGTAGTGGCGATGATGGTGGAGATGGAGAATGGAGTTGGCGGGTAGCTGGGTCTTGGACGAGTACGTTTAAATGCATTCTCCTCATTCTCTCATTCTCTCCTTCTCCTCAAGACCAGTACTAATTAGCTTCTCTGTCCTTAGCGTAGTGCTTAGCGTAGTGCTTAGCCTAGTGCTTAGCCTAGTGCTTAGCCTAGTGCGTAGCCTACAGCTTCCTGTATCCGCAGTGTAGACTCGTGTAGCCAAGTACTTTAGTTCCAGGAGTTCCACATGCTCATGCCATGCATGTTAGTGAGAGCAATGACAACAATTTAATATTGCTAGTATGCGACTGATTTCAAGTTTCCCCTTTGCAATACATGGGAATGTACATTACTCTACATGCTAATAATATATTAGCTCGGAAGCAAGTCCTTCAAGGGAAGAAACTACCTAAGCTAACCTCATTCTCGAGCACAAATCAACTCACCATCAGCCAGTATTATCATTATGATGTCCTGTCGTATAAATTATTGATTTTCAGATGTACAAAGTCTCGCCATCTCCTCCATTTGTAACTGTCCATTTTCATAATACACGCCCACACACACACACACTACAGTACACAAGGAAATCGTAGGCATAGGACTAGCATTATTATAAGTATATCACTATGGGTATGTACACAGGCTAGCTGCAAGTATAATTTAAAAGTGTAATATGAATATTGTTGGACTGCGGAGAAGACCGAGGATGAGCTGAGGTGAAGAAGGGGAGCAAGTGTGGGATGATCGTGAGTTGTAGCATAGTCTAATTGTACTCGTATTTATAATAAAATTGCTATTACTTTTACAACCACAGACTCTGACTCGGATCCCCTTGTGGACGCTCCTAATTATTATTGAATGCAAATATTAATTAAATGCAAAATTCTCATCTCACTTCTTTAACTGTCTCGATTGCATATTTATTTATTCATTTATTCCTGGATGCATGTGGACAAGCAGCGGCATATTCGCTGGGACTGGGAATGGGTGTCGCAGGGGCGTGACAATGTTCCTCAGGCAGTCCTGGGCTAAGAGGCAAGATGAGGTAAAAGCCTTGACGTGATTGAGTGTTGCAGAAGGAAGGTGAAAAGAGTGCTTCGTGGAAGGAAGTGGAGATGGAGGATTTGGTCCTGTTTTCTTCTCAGCCCAGGACAGACTCTTTCCTCCTTTCCATTGCTCTGCATCCTCATGGCATCCTGCATACCCAGTAGTAGGAACCCGGAGTAGTTTTACCAAGGGTTTTTCTATTATTTTCTATTATTTCCTACACGCCATTGGACTCACTGACTGGGGCATTAGGATTTAATTTTTAATTTTAAGTCTACTGAAGAAAATTAGAAAATGGACTTGGCTGACGGTGGTGGAGAGGTGCCGTGATATTTTATTTGTTTTTTCTCCTGTCTCTGGCCCTGTTCCCGAGAAAGTGGAGGTTTTAAGCTGATGGCGCGACTGGGGAAGTGGGAAGGACGGTGTGGGAGACTCTGGGAAGCGGACTGGCGAAGGAGCGTCTGGAGAGGTGAGAGAGGAAGGAAGGATAATATTTATGAAAGTTTAATAATGGAATGAGGATGCTATGGACGTAACAGGAGACGTAAGCTATGAATGTCTATTTCTATGCAATGGGAATGGGAAGCCAGTCATAATAATAAAATCTCCAATTCCAGGTAAACGTAAAATATTTATTTATCTATTCTACTTTTACTTTATTTATTTACATTCCCTTCTGTCTCCCATTAAGCTCCCTCTCCGTCCTCCACCTCCCCTCCTCCCCCAAGTCCCTCTTACTCGCAACCTCTCCTCGCATCTCATCTCCTCAGCCCCACCACTGCCCCGTACTCTCAAATTAATTATAAAACACATTTTAACCGGCAGTCCATATTAGATTTTACTCTGACATTCTTGATAGTCGAGGTAGGGTTGTGGTGTGGCGACTTTTACTCCTCAAACTGCCTCCCAAGTCCAACTTGACGATTATTTTATTTTTATTTTCCAGACCTCGCATCTCACTCTTCACAACTTCCTCTTCCCTGGCGTTTTCCCTCTTTTCCCTCCGCTTTTCCACGGACTACTAAGAGAAGGACTCGAAAGGTGGAAATATTTCTTGGGGAAATTGTCCCTGCTGCTCCTTGTCGTCTGTCGTACTTGCCTGCATAAATCCGTATTGTAGGACAAGTAGGAGTAGTGTTGGTTCAGTTGATGATGAGTTAGATTTGAAAGGATTTGAGAGGAGTAGGAATTGAAGGAAGCGGAGTGGGAGTGTTTGGTGGGAGGCAAGGAGATGCGAGTACAAGTTGTTCTAAATTGTTCCAAGTGCTGTGAAATACAGGAGGAATCCCTGCATGGGAGTACATGGGAGTAATTGTAATTAGAATTTATTACAACTTCTCTCCTCGAGACCTTGACTTCTCATTAATAAACGTTCTCACTTCTCGCGTCCACTGGCCGAGCTCAACTCCCTTCATTCCCTATGCACTTCCGTACTCCCACTCGCTCCACGTATGTACAACCTCCAGAGGGCTGCATACAGCAAACGAGATTCAGTTTCCTTTCTAACACAAGTTATGCGTCACTATTTATTTGAAGCCAACATAGGAATATTTTACTTCTATCATCGTACTGGAAAATCTAGAATTACAGGTCGCATACCCCAAACCAAGTAGGTAATCTATAATTAGCTCATCTTTTTGTTCAATTTAGCTTCATTTTCTACCTAAATGCTCATTTATACGAAAACACTCGGAAAAATGTTTTGAGATATCAATTTGGGCAAAATCTCCATCATGCCGATTTTGAGGCACTGGAAGGGTTGCAGCTGCCACAGGAAGTTAGAGCCGGACAGGGCAGACTAGTGAGATGCAGGGGGATGGCAGTCTGAGATGGGAAATCATTGCCGATGGCCTCACAAGCCCACTTTGGGGTTTTTCAGTTCTCGTCAGTTTCCAGAAAAGAATGCCAAATGTGCTCTGTGCCTCTGATATACTTCCTTGGGAGGAATGCAAGTTCACGAAACGCGGCGAGAATGTTTAAAGTGGGATTAATTATTATTAGTAATTCAGGCGTTTCGTGGATTGGGTTTGATTTACAGGAAATACACGAAACAGGCACACTCACGTATCACACGCCGTCCTTTTTCAAACATTTTTAAATGGCTCACATTATATGTCTGCATTCAGTATTCCACTTAATAAACTCTTCACAAATATTTTACTACAAGAAAAATAAACTCACCTACCTAATTCAGTCTACTATTGATTGCATGCAGCAGAAATTATAGGATAAGACTTGTCTACATTCTTTTAAACTCATTATGTATTTTAGAATTTAAATCCGGTAGTCATTTTTTTTTGGTGTTTCAAAAAATAGTAGGACCCTGGGAACCATTAAGCGATGTAACATTTTATTATTACATTTTTCAGAAGGCGTGGTTAGACCTGTAACATTAATTAGGCACTGAATATAAGGTTTTAACTTGTACGAAAATATGCTTTGGGGTAAAATGGACATGTCCTATGCGAGTTTACGGAAATACTTGGGCCTCGGAAAAGGCGATTTATGATTTTCAATCCGTCGCATCGGCTACTAAATACTTAAGCAGCTTGACCCAACTAGGAATCAAAATCTAATGGTGGCAGGATGGAAATATGTTGCAAAAGTTGTACCACTGTGGCTTAATCGAATAACTAACGGCCCAGGAATAACTAATAATTATTATGATATAATATTTGTGCGTAGTGCACATGGAGGAGGAAAAGAAATGACTGTGAATGTGATTAATACTAAAGCCAGGGATACTTGACTGCAAAGAGTTGACTCCCTTCCTACTCACAGCACTGACAACAGACAGAAGCAGAAGGAAAGGAAGATTAATTATTCTCAATTAAACTCCCTTCAAGCATAGCTACGTGGCCTCTACTGACGATGAGGTGTGCACATTGCGACATGCCACTGCAAGAACATGAACCAAGTACAAACTTATTACATTAACACATTCAATTCTAATTGCAAACGCTTGCAGTTTAGAATCCACTGATCCACTCTGTACTTGGGATTTGGAGTGATTTCAATTTTCCTTCTTTTTCCTGCCTTGGTTGGTGCAGTGATGCGGATGTGGAGTGTGGACGGAGTTGCTCTGCTGTAGAATGCGTAGTTGTGGAAGCATTGAGTCTCTTGGTTGCTTGAGAGTAGGGAAGGTGGATGAGATGCTGGTTTGTTTTTTACTCGATATTATTATATATTTTATTGCATTCCCTTTGTTCTTTCCCAGGAATAGAGTAGTGCGTGGCTGTATATTTGTAGTTTCTATAGTACTCAAGTGAATGAAAAAAGAAAATGATTGGACTAATGTGAATAAACAAATAATATAGAATAAAGCTGACATGAAATAATAATGGAGGACGTATGTATGTAGCGGAAGAGATGGAAAGATGGAATGCGAATGGAGCTCGAGTGTAAGGCAGACTGCGCAGATGATTGCATTAAAGAATTAAATTGTGGCTCTCACTCAGTTGCTCTGCTTCTGCCTCGTCTCAGTCTCACTTCCCTGGCATCTGCACTTTCTGAGCTTCATTGTATTTTTTCAGAGGATAAATAATAATAGAGAGCAGATCATAAAAACTGGATATGCGTCTTCACTCCTTCCTACATCTTTCGACTCAGACTGTTGCTCCGCTATTAGCTGGCATTAGTTGTCGGACATGTACGATTAGTGAGAGAACTCAGTTCACGGGTGCCTACGAACGAAGGTGTAAGAAACTGTAGAAGTGGAGATCAAGAGATGCTTTTCTATGTTCGACATCCTTTTTCATAGACGGCCACGGTACTGGACTCAGCGAGGGAGCCTTTCAATTATTACCGCACATAATATATTTTTTCATATCTAAGTACGGTAAAAGTTCCATATGCAGGTTTCTTAAGTGGAATTTGATTTCTGCCAAGTCAGCGTATTCAGCCGGTATACATTTCAGTTGGTTATTTACCTTACTGTGTCAACTGTAGTTTTTAAGTAGTGCACCGTGTGCCACAGCTGTACGGCACTAATATTACGGCAAGGCTGGCTAAAATTTTTGCTAGTCTAGTCTAGTCATTTATTTTTTAAGCATCCGCTAGTCTAGTCTAGCCAAACTTTTTTTGCGATCTAAATAGTCTAGTCTAGTCACACTGTTTTTCCGACCTAAATAGTCTAGTCAAGTCACTGTTTTTCCGACCTAAATACATAGTCTAGTCTAGCAACACAATAACCTAGTCTAGCCTAGTCTAGTCAACCAGTTGCCTATCCCTTACCATGGGGAAAATCGCGGCTAGTCTAGTCTAGTCATTTTGCTCGAAGGTTCTTGCTAGTCTAGTCCATTCACGATTTTTTCCACCCTAGGCTAGTCTAGTCAAACAGGCCAAAGAAGCTGAAAAGTCTAGTCAAGTCGCTAGTCTGACTAGACTCGTCCAGCCTTGTTTGACGGACGTGTTAACCGCCAAAAAGCAAAGGTGTAAAGAAAGGACAGAAGGTGTTTGTACTTGTTTGCACTGCAGCCTACAATTTTTCTAGTCTAGTCACGTCCAAAATTAAAGGCAGCTAGTCTAGTCTAGTCACATTTTTTTCGAGACCAGCCTAGTCTAGTCTAGTCAACCCAAAATCTACCCTAGTCAAGTCTAGTCATTACTTTCTGGGCCTCTCGCTAGTCTAGTCAAGTCATGGTCATCCAGTCAGGTCAGACTATTGCAGCACTGCTTGTTTGGGAGGGGCTGAACTTTGCTTGCACGCTTTTTAGCTCGGGTTCAAGTATTTCAGTGCTCAATCCACTGTTCTTTTATCACGGACCCCCGCTTGGTTAGCTGTTTTCCCTTACGAACACCGAGCCAGGCAAGCCTTTAATCATATTTGGCACCAAACTGGTGGAGATCCGTAGAGCGCCCTTTAAGAGAAACAATGGTCCTCCGAGCAGGAATTGAACCGGCGCCCGCACGCCAAAAGCCTCAGCCTGAATGATTCGCCAGTCACCGCTGGATTGAGCCACCGCACCGCGACTATTTTTTAATATTATTCTGTTGTAAATTTTGTTTAAACCAAGCAATATTTACCGTCTTGATGAGTATTAATGGTTGTTCTCTGATTTCGTCAAAAAGGAGTACATATTTTGTGGCCGTTTTTTAGCGCTCAGATAGCAGAAATGCTCCATTTAGCACAACCATATTGTTTTGTAATATAATATTGATTGGCTACTTAATTTTTATTGTTATTTTCAACGTGCCGTGCCAACTAAAGTGGGTTTTTTCAAAAGTTAGTTCTATAGTGTCATTTGTAAACGTATTATTCCTATGAATCCTATCATCGACATTTGTATCACCCAATACTACAAGATGTGTCCCTGCGAGGGCGCCAGATATTTCGTGCCAGTGAATTGTGTGACACGATATTGAGAATAAACGGCCGATGACCGACTTACAAACTAATAATATACTATCTTTATTAATAATTTATTAAGTAATTGAAAATACTGGGAAAGATTAAAATATTAAATAGAGTTCAGTATTCACAGTAGTGTCGAATTTAGTGGGAATCGCCACTGCACTGTCTTGTCATGTGAATCGGAATCCCCGTATTGTTGTTCTTGGATAGTATTTGCGATTATTAATTTCAGTTACAGTCATTTTTACTAGATACAGTGCCACAGTGGCTTCAGAAAGGTCATAAAAAATAACAAAAAATAGAAGAAATTCTTATTCATACAAAGACGTAATTTGAGATTTGAAAAACAGACAAAATAGTCCAGTTAGGTAGTTATACTATTTACTACTTACTGTCGGGATATTATCTTAAGGGACCTAGCCAATTAACTCACCTGATTTAAAGGGCTATGCTGTCTTTATAGAGTAGTCGCAGGATTTAGTAACATTCTTGCATTTGGCCTATACATGCATCCACGTGAGTTAATTGGCTAGGTCCCTTAAGATAATGTCCCGACAGTATATAAGTTACTCCTATAGTTTTATTTGTAAATCAATCCTATCATTGCATCGACATTTAGATCACAAGATCACCCACTGCTACAAGATGTGTCCTGGCTTTTTTGGCTAGTTCGTTAAACATCTCGTCAATTGTGCAGTCATATGTTATCACAGGACATGCGTTCAAAGCATTCGTTTGTCGTTTTTAATTTATGATAGAATTCAGCTACAGTGTTGAATTAATCGGGAGGGATTTTGGTAGAACAATTTAAGGTTCTACTCTTGATTTCCATGAGCACTCCATTTTCTTCCTTGTTTGCCAGCAGCTGGTGTTGCAGTTAAAGTCCATGTAAACGGTTATTCAGCCGGTCGCCGGACAGTACTATAGCTGGTACACTGGGGATTGATCTCATTGCATTCCAGGAGGAATTCAATGGGAGATTTGAGCAGGCAGATATAGCAAAGTTTTACTGTATACTGGAAGTACAAGAGTCCATGAAATATTCTCAATTTTGTTTGGTAATGGTTCCTGGGCTGAGAAGAGTGAGAGTTGAGCTGAAGGAACGAACTGCTCCTTCCGGCGTTCTTCTCGGTATGATTAGTTAATATTATTTTATTGGGGGATAGCTGAGCTTCGGAAGGCTGGGAGACTGTGTAGTGGAGTGTGAGAGTTGTGAGAAGAGTTCGGGACCACAGTAAAGAATAACTGGTGAAACAAAAAGCTTTGCTACTCCGTTGATGAGGTGAGCCTCAGTTTTTGTTCCTCTTTCCATCGGAAATGTCGGGAGGAGGAAGGGAAGAAGGCATCGCTCCAGGAATAAAGGAACGAGACAAGAGTCTACATTGCACAGAGATGCGAGCGCACAGGAGCTCGTATTGTTGACTTTCTTTTTTCCCGTTAACGCGGTCATCTCCTTATCCTCACTTGGTTTTTGGTTTCTTCTTTCCTCTCACTTGGGCCTGGTCGCTCCTTGTCTTTTCAAGAGCGTCCCTTGGGTTTGGATGCATTGGAGGAGACACGAGATCGAGGCCGTGTCTTCAGTTGCGGTCACAGCAGTTGCCGTCCAGTCTACTTCAACAGGCACATGGATTAAAGGCATTTAGTGCGTTGCGGAAACTTTGCTCCCTTTCCATTTCAATGTCAGTTGATTTCGCTGAGTTGAAAAAGCGACTTTAGTCCCGAATTCTGTCTTCACCTTTTAATTAAAGGGGAATCAAAGGGTAGGGAAAAGCAGTGCGACCACTGAGTAGACGGAATTTGTCCCCATAGGAAGTGCATGGGAGCTGGAAAGGGGGAATTGGTGTCTACGGCCACTGCAGTTGAGACGCCTTCTCCCTTTCATTTCCTTCTCTGAGTCCATGGACTTGTAAGGGGGCATGCAAGTATTACGTAACGTCAAAGGGGTTGGTGGTCCTTTCATTGTGCGTTATAGCCCTATTTCTACAACATTGTACAGGGGGCGCTATTGCGTTACACGCGGTCGGTGGTGGTTGAAAATTCAGGATTTTTGCGTTACGTAATACTTGCATGCCCCCTAAGCAGCAGCTGAGGTCCAGTGTCCGAGTGGGCATTTATCGGGGAATTATCCTGCCGTATCCCCACCACATCTACGCCTGCACCTCCAGCTGTCCTCCTGCTCCTCTTCACTTTCCCTCTACATCTAAAATTAATTGCAGTTCAATTTATAATTTGGTTGCAATTAACTTGTCTTGTAAAGCGTAAAACTATAAGTAGTTAGTGCTTCCTTCTTTCTAAAAATGAAAGTTGGTACGTACTTATTTATTTATTTATTAGCTTTATTTAGGTATCAGGTTTTAAAGTGCAATGCATTGCATTATTTTCCAGTAACGGATACCATGTATCATACATAATGAGCATTAAGCAAAAACAGTCAAGTGAATTCCAGTCAATTTACAGTACATAAACCCGTCCATAACTCTATATACTACATGGGGTCCAAGAAGTTATTATTACCAGCTCGTTCATTCACAACATACCTGCACAGCAATTTTTTGAAAATTGTACAGATATATCCACATTATTACCAATATGATCAGAACGTAGATACCACCAACGATACATTCGAAAGAGCGAGTACCGTATATGACCTTTTACACACCGGGGCTCAAATTGTGTCCGGGGCTCAAATAGTATCCGGGTCTAGAACCTAGAATTTTTAGTAGTCTCCGGGGTTCAAATAGTATCCGGGTCTATAATCATTAAGTGCGCGCCCAAAGGGCAGAAAGTTTCAGATTTTGGAATAAACACCGGGGCACAAATAGTAACCGGTGCTCAAATACTGCCCGGTCAACCTGGCGTGTTTTTTAATAGTATCCCCGGTGTCTAAACGGTAAGTGCAGTAGTTTTGTGCTGCTACGAAATTAACATATTAAGGGACTTACCTACTACTAATTCGGGTGCAACCAGTGTTGTTTAATACACACAATTGCTTAAGAAATTCAACATTACAAGTTCCTTTTAGTTTCAAGGTTAACATCATAGAGTAATACCACACACGTTCATTCAACGGTAGTGCATTTACTGCTTCTAGTAGGTCAGGTGTAGGTACCTACATGCTTTGAGTAATATCTAATGCGTACATGGTTTAAGTTTAATTTGTTGGTATAATTTTGCAATGTCTGGAATTTCGAATAGGCAACTACTCCCCAGATAATAAAAACCATAATCAACAGGATTTCAGATATAGTGAAAATGTTGGAAAGTTTATGTGTCGCTATAGTCTATTAATAACCAATATGGCAGAGGTCACACGCTTTTTGACATAAAAATAGTGATCCTGAAAATTAGGATTAGAGTCTACATATAATAATTCCTAGGTAGCAAAATGTGTACAGCCTTACAATAATATTATCGTTGCACAGCAAAAGTCATCATTAACAACATCATTTGCTTTTATAGAATAACATGCATTTAGTCTTACTGATATTTATCTGCATACCTATAGAACAAAACCAACTAGACAGATTGAGTAAACAGTTATTTATACTATGACAGGATTCCGCAATAGTTTTATAGCTTACATACATACATATAAGACCAAATCAGCAGCATAAAGGACATGCTTAACTGCCTTGTCAATTACGTTGTACATGGGATCGATATACAGTGTAAACAATTAAAAGCCTAGTATATAGTTCCCTAAGGAACACGAGCAATTATCCTAAGACATTCCGATTGAAATGTACCAAGCTTAATATTAAAATGTCTATTTCGCATATTGGGAATTAACAACTTTAGTAAGTGATCATTCATCACTACTTTACGTACTTACTTTAAATAACTAATTATTTATAGTTTTTAGTAGAATTTACGTAACTATTTACTGGAGTTAATGGATTCTTTGAAAATCGTACTCAGCGTTATTCAGTTGCTATGCGCTTTGCATGGTGTTTCAATTTTTCTGTTTTTGGTTTTTAACCAGGATGAGTGCGTGAAATCCGCACTAATCATTGCTCTTAACTATGGTTAGTGCGGATTTGACACTGATAAACGTAGTAATTGTTAAGGTTAATCATTGTTAAACCTGCAAACGAAATAAAGGTCTAGGAAGCGAGTAGAGCAGCGGCAGAAGGCAGCAAGGCAGAGTGATGAGGTAGCTGGAGCAAAAGGTGGAGGTGCAGGCGGAGATGAGTTTCAGTTTGCGTTTGCCTTATTGTCTAGTGAAGGAGATGTGGCAGGATAATTCCCCGATAGGAATTCACGTCTTGATCTTTTGATGCCAGAGAGGCCTGTCAACAGACACTGAAGGGCTTCCCCCAAATGCGCTGTCAGTCCTTGGCAGTATTCGGCTGGGGATGTGGATGGTTGTGCTGAGAGTGCGACGAGGAGCTTAGCTGGGAAGATGGAAGTGAGGCTGGAGAGACATGTGGGAAGTTGAGGAGGAAGGTGGAAGTTGGCCGGACGGACGGAGTTGGACTGGGAATGGATTGCACGAGGAAAAGTTCTGGGCTCTCCTCCCATAATCACACTAATAATAATAATCATAATCAAAATAATGATGATGAACGAGAAGGAGACCAGTTTGAAGCCACCACTGCCAGCCACTCTCCACTACTTCTCCGCACACAATCACATTCTAATTATTAGCCCAACTTTCCTTCTCCACGACGCCCTGAAATCCCTCGGAAGGAGCATCCAGTGCATCTCCACTGAATTGGATCGGATTGGATCCACATGGAATGCAGGGCAGTGAAGTCTGTGAAGCCAGAGAAGGAGAGCCGTGGAGCGGAGGGAGAAATGGAAAGAAAATGAAAGGAAAATGCAATATGTCCTCCCATCAAATCCTACCAGGCCCAGTCATCTTAATAACAGTAATAATAATAATATTTATTTCCTCCACACAACTATGCCTGGCTCTCCGAGTCCCCTACAGACGCAGGCTGCATGGAAGGGAAATTTTATGAGGAGTTGGTATAAATCATTATAAAAAATATTAATGTAGATAATAGGGAGGAATGGAGGAATGGCTGGCGTTGGAGTGGAATTGTGGTGCATAGGGGCCTGTGGACGGAGCTCCCTTTAGTTTTACATCCCTCATTTATTCTTATTATTATTGCTAGGATTGTTATTAGTATTACGTAGTGCTCTCTTGGCTCTGTAGACTGAATGGAAGGCTGGAAGGGAGGGAGACCACGCATGCATCCACTTATTCCTGTCCATCTAATAACCAATAACCCAGGATTGCAATTGCATTCCGCATCGCTCGTAGCCAGCACAGCTCCACTACACGGCACCATAGCCACCAGATGAGTTATAATTATGGCACATTATTAGAACTGCAATTATTATTATTCTATATGGAAACCCTCCCTGGCTCTCTGTCCTTGGGGTCTCTCCAAATACTACCTTAGTCACTCCCATATATTGCTTCCCCTACTAGTCGTCTTCCCCGCCAACATGGTTTTGCATTCTTAGAGCACGCAGACAGATTCAGTCTGCAATTTGGTAAATGGAAAACTTGATTAATTCCATGGAAAGTAACCCAGATGTAAAAAGCATTGCGCATTGGATTGACGTAATAATTACACGGGCCTTGGTTCCCTTCCTTCTCTGCCGGACGTGGACGAGTATTTGAATGGATGCGGATGGTGTTTTTAATTAGGATTGGGAATGAGGATTAGGATGGAGACGGGGGAAATGGAATAAAGTCGGTGTGTAGGGTGATTGGGTGATCCATGCATCTCTCTGTGCCACTGGTAAACGGAGAAAATGTTCCCAGAAAAAATGTTTCCAAAAAAGAAGGACGATGAAAAAATGTTCCCAACCACCAAGTAGGAAAAAATGTTCCCAAATACGAAAATATAATACATAAAAATGAGACGTGAGTCCGCAGTCCGTTCAGCAAATATAACTGCAACGTCCTTGCATTGCATTCCTAAAATCAAAACTACTTTCTGCTCATGAATTAAAACCATTTAAACTTTTGGATGCCCACGTTACAGAAATAATGTATAAATGTGTTGTTAAAAGGAATACGATTATATTTTCAGATACATGGTTTACGTAGAGTGGTTTAAATAAAAATACAAAAGAAATCCATACAAGATTACCTATACACTTTTCGAAATATAATACAAAAATACTGACGTCTATGATTATACGGGTTATAAAACTATTTAATATTTAGTAATGTAAAAGTCGTAGGTATACTAAACTAAAAACAATATCTGCTGCTGCCAAGTTAAGAACTATAAGAATATTTAATAAATAAGAAAATTATGTAGTACACTAAAATTTGGTACGTTGTATGTACTTGAATGAAAAACTCTTTTCCTCCGACTGTAATTACTTGAAAACTTCTAGACGTACCTACTCATTTCGAAGGCTTTCGCAACAGTAGATTATTCTATAAGGGAAAACATAGTTTAATCAAATTAAAAAAGACCGTAAGCCGTGGCTTAAGCGGTATAAAGTAAGTAACAAGAATCACCTACGTAGTTATAAATAAACATAAATACTTAATTCCTTTAAAACTAATTTTAAAAAATCAAAAAAGCATCTTAACTACACAGTGCCACCGAACTTTGATTCCTTATTGATGCCTTTTTGGGCTCCGTGTATAAATACCCCTCAAATGACAGTTTTCGTTTGGCTGCAAAATCGGGATCGCCATGATTTTATATTTTGCAGTTAAAAACAACGCTGACTCAATCTTTGAAAACTACTTGACCTGCCAATGGCGGCAGCCGGAATACAAATGGGAATAAAGTTGAAGTCAAAGGTGGGCCCCTACCTACAAAATAGGCCCTACAAATAGGCTAGGAAATAGGTAGGACGCCCGAAATGGAAAATA
>JAQFZC010000368.1:0-55068 GCA_034695205.1 Dicyrtoma fusca | reverse complement strand
TCGTTGCCGTTGAGTGGGGCTCTATTACAGAGTGGGGTTCTATTTAAGAGTGGGGCTCTATTTCCGAGGATACGGTACAACTAATTTTTCACTATATCTAATTAATCAATTAAAACAACGTGGGACGGGTACATATTAGTATTACGTGCACACACGTACGTTAAAATACTGACTACTGGAATTTGTGAAAAAAGTACAAGTTGTAATAAATTATTGAACTCAACAACTCAGCATACTTGTACCTAAATCTATATATAATTATATTTAATTTCCAATTCAAAGTGTCGTCCGCAATTTAAACGAAAAGCTGGAAAAATCCTACCGTTTAAATGCATGTACCTACCTATGTGGGATTTCAAACTTTTATCCATAATCCAATCCAACGATGACTTTAACAGAATAATAAAAATGTATTTAACACCATGCTCCTCTCCTTACTCGATTGCACTGTAGCCAAGTTTGGAACAAAACTTTTAATTTAAATTACGTTCCAGTTACCGTATGCCGTCTGCATGCCTCAAGTATTACCTAATATAGCTGATCCTGTATTAACTGATCACTATAAAAGATCGACACACTATATTGCTCACAACCAGAACACTAATATGACCTTACAATGCTATTTTTTTTGCAAAACCTTGAGTTAACCCAAAACTGTTGCAGATATCGATACCGAAGCCAAAGTTTGAAGTTACCGTGTAGCCGACTAGTGTAAAGGAAAACAGATATGCAAATAAGACACAGAAATACAGTGAGGGAGAGAGAGAGAGAGAGAGAGACAGACACAGAGACTGGATGCGAGCAACAAACTCATGATAATAATTGATGTACATGTCAAAAAGTGAACTGGGCTCAGGCAAATCAAATATGGCGTCTCTACCAATAATTCCAAGAAGCCATTAAACCATACAATACAACTGAACCATTTTATTTACAATACCATTCTTGTTTCTTGCTCAGTCTTTTCAATCAATAATAAAAATATCTCATAATTTTACATTATGCCAATCCTGACGATGCATGAAATGTAATGCAGTGCAGTGACGAACCTGATCTAATGCCATATACATACATTAAGCATAAGCATTAAAATAAAAAATGCTTATACATTTAACTTTAGTATATACGTATATATTTGCTGTACAGTACAGAATGCCGCATGGCCTGACTGACGCAAGTAAGAAATGGGACGATAAGTTTGAAAGCTAGCCAAAATTATTCGTTTAACTTTGAATTTATTGCAAACAATTAAATGGAACGCACGGTTCTAGAAATCAGACGCCAAACATTGTCCTTTCCCTCTACTAAAAAAAGCTGCTGAGCGCTCCACTAGGCATATGTATACATCTAAATAATTCAGCAGTCCATCAAAATTAGCTAGTACTACCTGGCACTATTATAATTTCAATCTTTCATCTTTAAAATATGATTCTTATGTCCTTCCCGCACATTTTCCGCCATTATTGTCAGCTCAGCCTTTTCGCATTTGCCGTTGAAACCCTATACCCTATGACACGGGAAATGGGATGAAATAAAAGCAGTTCAAACCACAGCAAGTATGTATTTTCCCAATTCACCTGTATGTATACTCTGTGTGTGGGAGGCATACGGGTTGGATTTAGATTTTGGATTTGATGTTTTTATATGTATGTATATCTGTCCTGATTGGACTTAATAATCTCTACGACGATACAAGTGAAAGTTGGTGGAAGGAAGCAGAAAGTTGTAATGGAAATAGATGCGTATAGAGACTGAGGAACTTACCACTTGCATGAGTTCGAGTAGGAATGTAATTCTCTTTAGGCACATTAGGAGGTTTCTTCCTTCTGGTCTTACGCCTTACCCTTTGTCGTCTGAATCCCATGGCGGAGACGCAACATTACTTGATGGACCTTGTGGACTTCAATCCATGGAATATGGTGCAATACTTGTTCTTGTTATCCTTAGAAGCTTCTTTTTGCTGCAGGAGGCTAAGGAGACGCGATAAACCACCACCACTACCAATCAAGATCCCACCGTTCCACACAAGATGCTTCAACCAATAGTGTGGCTACATTTGAAAAATAAAATGGTTAAAATGACTGATTTACGCACTCATCTCTCCAAACTGAAACGTACTAGATGTACTTCTTGTCTTTCTTCGAGCTTGCTACGTCGAATTTACAATGTTAATCACACAGTATGAATGAACGAATGACTGAAAAATCTTGAGCTACTAGCGCTACGGCTGTTGCAATAATTGCTGTAGCAACTGCGGATGGTACTTGGTACTGCTGTTGATGGAGCCAGGTTGACTGGGCAAGTGAAGCTGATATTTCGATACTTGGATATCTGCATGGATTTAAATAATCTTCGGTCTTGGAAAAACTATGGAACTACCTCATGAGCTGAGCAACAAGTCGAGTTAAATGAGAAAGGTGGAGAGGAAGAATAAATATATATCTATATCTATATACATATTGTGTGTGTTTGTGGACAGCTATATATAAATAAACACTGTTGATGATCTAGTAGTGGTAGTGGTAGTGGTGGTGGTGGGAAGTGAAGGGAAAGGAAGGAAGAAAAATGTGAGTAAATGATGGGAGTGAAGAGCAGAAATGCTACTGGATAAATGTATTGAAGAGTCGAGCCATAAAGTGGAAATCAATTAGGAGGATCGGAGCCAATCGGAAATATGCAAGTTGGATTGGAATGACGGGAACCTGGACAGGAGTAGGAAGGGAATGGAAATAATATATATTTTTATTATATACTTATTTATCATCCCAGGCGTACTTACATGGATAGGCCAGGTATACCTGGATAGATGCTGGCCATTATTGAACAGTGAGCACAGCCACCTTCCCAGACAGCAATGTACATACAAACAAAAACACACAACAGATACAATTAAGTACACATTTCGTACCACAGAAGTGACACACGACGAGGACGACACGCTAATCACGCTCCTGTCGGACTGAGAGCACCTCATCATTGGAAACGACAGGCAACAGCCATCTCACTCCATCCAACAACTGCATTTATTCCTTAATAATGTCATCCATCATTTGACTTGAACAACTCCTACATACCCTATGTACCCACCTTCATCTTTCTGCTCCTTCATTTTAGACTCGAAAGAAATATGATGGGATTGGGAAGTTTATGAAGCGCAAAATAGAAACACCATTCTCATTAGATTTGCCTATTAAGACAGTAAAAATGCTAAAGACACAGGTATTTATTTCCTTACAATATCAAGGCCCTAGTTGTAGCTCTGTTGGTCTCATTTGCTGGAGTTTATGCTGCAGAAATAAAGTATAAGTAGGTAACCAAATCCCCTCATCACTTTCTTGTAATAATTGTCTGTATGCATACCCACACTGCATTGGTGATATTCCTCTTCCTCCAACCATGTTAAAAACATGAAAAACAAGTTAAATCGTCTTCGTCTCATAAATATACTTGCTAAGTGCTTCCAATTCCAATTGCTTATTGCTTACATTTCCAGTTCAAATCCAAAGTTACTACAAACTATGACACGGTCTGCACTACACGCTTAATGCACGAATCCATTTTTCATAGCATTACCAAAAGGGAAGGAAGAGGACGGAACAGGTAGCGGGGCTTGATCCCCATGGGACAGAGCTAGGTATATTGCTAATGGAATTAGAATGTGTGTAGAGGTTGCACATGATATCTAGGAATTCTGGGATACGGGTACCTAATGAATCATTTTGTGGTCTCTCGTCTCCTTTTACTTGAACCATCCAAGGCAAGTCAAAGCCAAAAGTGTAGTCGAAGTTGCAAAGTCCCAGTAGTCCCAATCATAATTACAGATAGACGTAATTGAATTCGTCGTCTGCTTATTTCTCACCCCTGCTGCTATCTTACAATTACTACATATTAATAGCTGTATTGTTATGTGCCCCAAAAAAACCGTTTCACGTCCTGTGTTATTTATAGTAAATATGTTTTAATTCTATACACTTACGTAGGTACCTATATGTATATACTTACGTTGTCACATATGTGTACTTTCTCTCGAAATTAACCAAAAGATGCGAAAATGATTAAAAAAAGAAACTTGATGTACAATTTTTGTAAATGATTTTGGCCAGCAACACGGTCATCGTCCTCATTATAATTCACACGACTCTCTATATAGGTATACCTAAAAATAGATTTCGTACTGAGATACATGCATTAAATTCACAGTAGTTGTAATGATTATTATTCTGGTTTTGTAATATTTTTAATTCCTACTACAACTTGACAGAGTTTCATGTTTCTTCAATACCTGAACCAGTTTCAGTGGTAGTGGTAATCAGATTATTATTACCCATTGTTTTTGAAGCTGAAGCAGCACAAGGAAGATTGCTTCTTCCCGAACCATGCAGAAATGCAAACTATAACATGTCATGTTGATAGTAATACGGAACCATAACACAGTCTCAAGTAACACACACTCTAATCTCGAAATTATATATTTTTATTTCCCGAACCCGAGCAAAAATTACAGGCTTTTCATTTCAGTTTTCGGCGAGGATACAAATATGCATTAAGTAAACGTATGTATGCAGTCGGTGCAAGTAACTACATACATACATACATCATAAAAGTAAGCTAACATATAGAACTAGTGGAAAATGTTCTCTAACTCACAACATATGTATTTACACATGTATTTTTCGGTAAAGTTCGTCGGGGAAAAATGCTACTAGGTTTAATTCTAATCATGTCGATGGTTTATAATTTAAAGTTACATTTTTTGCCTGTGCATTCTCATGAAATACTTGGAAATTTTTATTTACTTTTCATTCATAAATAGACGACAAAATATTCATAGGCAAATGCTTGACACTTATCAGGACATTCCATATTCCATTTGCATTCATGGAATTCAAAAATTCAATATTAGCTTTTCAAGTAAAACGCACTCATTCATTATCATGACTAAAATATGTGTGCACTACTGTCATATGTTTACGTACCATCGACCTACGCGTACTTACATGTAATTATATACAAGGAGTACAATGCTATCAGACACTCGACCCAGACGACACAGTTTAATTAAGGAAGTTTGCGGTTATTTTCAGTTGCCTTATTTTATTTTAGAGCCACATATCTGTAGACTCTCGACAATCCTCCCTCATATATTTTTATCTCAACTTTTCGTTTCGATTCCGATGGGAGACAAATGTGTACTTTTGGAATCTACATATTGGATCAATTTTATACGTTGTTTCTCCATCTATTTGAAGGATTTTGACACGTTTCAAATTTCAATCTTATCAGTTCGTGTCATTAGTTTTAGTATTGTTGGAAACTGAATGAAGGAATAATTAAGAAAACATCTTACGTTTGGAATCGCTTACAATCCAATATGTATATCCAATCTTGACCGTAGTTCTTCTAGGGCGTAAAAATGACGGTGTACCTATGCAACAATGTCCGCCGGTTGCAACATATAATTTTGAAATTTGTAATGTTTTGAATTTACGAATATGAATTTACATATTAGGGAAGGAAGGAACTGCAGTAGAAAACAGCTTTGAGTGCAGTTCAAATAAGTAAGCGGCGCTGAGTTGTACACTACAGGTCTCTGTATTGTATGGGCACAAATTACAATTACCCGAGCTAGGCGTAATTACATCTAGGTACTTATGTTAATTATTAAGGGAGGCTACGATTAGCAGAGTAGATTAGGTAAAATGATTTACACGGCTATGTAGCCTTAACTCATGAAAGTACCTATGTGCTACATCATCACATTTCATTTCTGAGTTGGTGCCACGGTGTTACCTATGTAGGGGCATGCATATGAGCTACAGAAATACCTACATATGTGCGTATGATGATTGTATGTTGTTTTGAGCACTGATGTGGGGATTGACAATGGAAGGCCAGAGAAAATGAAGTAATAATGTATGCTTATAAGTACAAGGAGAGCAAAGGACGTAGTTTAGAACAAAAGGGAAGACCTGCATTCTTATCTTAATAGAGATCAAATGACCAGGGGAACAGGAAAAGGAGCATTAGGACATTAGTTCCAAACGGATACTAATTCTAACACACAAATTGTCATTTATCGTCGATCCTTGTGGTCCACTAATGTCTTCTCCAATTCGTCCATTTCATTTTACGTTAACTTTATAGCTTACTTGAATTTTGCTCTTTTAATAAGAGCTCTTACAATTATTACGATTCTAAAACTGCGGATAGTCATTATTCAAAAACAATAAGTAAGGTACGCACATGTAGATAATGAACCTTTACAATGTATGTATGTACACGAACCAAAAAACATTTGGAATTTGGAGCCCATCATTTATGCCAAAAAATGATGATTTAAAACTTCTGATTACGATGGGTTATGAAGGCATCAGAAGATGAGTAGAAGGCCCATGTTAATTTCCTATCTTTCTGAAATTACCCATCTTGAACACATCATTATGATGTGCTCTCAATAATAATAAACCCATCAAACTGATGGATTTTTAATTATCATAAATGGTTTCACTATTCTTATGATGCGTTCCATCCGGGTTCCTTTGGTAGAGTGTAGTATGGACAATCTTACAAGTCTACCTGTAAGGGATGTGGGGGTAGAAAAACAGGAGGTTAAAAAGAAGAGTATAATGGGACACCCTCAGACCATTTAAATTTAAACCACCCAGGAATATTTAATTGTAATTAGTTAATGATTCACTGCTTTCCGTATATGCGTCTGTTATGTTAAATTAATTAAAGATTAATCTTAAATCGGACGTTAGAACGTAATTGAGTTCAAAAGGAAACAAGTTCGCAGCTGGTTTTTTGCATTTATGGTATAACTGTTCTTTTTATCTCCACTAGGCGGTCTTATTTACACCAGTCGAGCAGAATCCATGTGGTTTTGGATTTTTCAATAAATCTTACGTCAATAGTTTGATGATTAGACATATTTTATCGCATACGAAGGGCACTAAGACTGTCAATAGTTACATCACCATGTTCCTGTTTGCAAACAAAAAAATTAAAACGGAAGAGAGTTCTTTTTACCCCCATATCCCTTACTACCAATGGAGGCCCCATTTCTAACTTGCTACTTATTTGTTCTTTATTTAGTGCATCGTGATTACAAACAAGCTTTGCAACGCATTCCAACGCAATATTAATAATTATTGTAGTACTTAAACAACGATAAGATTTACAGAATCTTACATGAGTTACATTACAATCGCAGGCACCCAAAATAAAATTGCCAAACACTACGGTAAGTTTGATTGTACGCTTGAACGCGTATTCTTGTAATAAAGACAGTTTTAATTTTACACATCGATACCGGAAGAATCATTAATTTACATGGATATTAAGTAGTTACAGCGTATTTACATTTTTACAAAGTTATCTAGAATCAAGGAGGCTGACGATGTAGACAGGGATGCCTACACAGCACAGTGAGTCTGTCTCCAGCACACTTCTGCTTCTGCAAATGCAGAGCTAGTACGGAGTACATACGAGATACATATTTCCTGAGTTAAAGACAACCATAAAATCCATACAACATTTAAGTTTGCTCATGGTCATTGCTGTATAAACCGTTTGTCAGCGTAATAAAATTAAATTCTGTCTTTCATAACCCTCACAGCAGAATAGTACAGAATGTTTCATATACCCAGATGCTTATACATTTTTTAAATCCATCTTTTCAACTTGTATGTGCAGTTAACTATGTAGGTATTGTTGTTTAATTTTTAACCTTTCCCATTGCAAAATTTGACATCGTAACGTTACTTAATAATAAAACAATAAAGTGTGTAGGTTTCAATTTCAATTTTTCATTTCAAAATTTCTCCTAGCCCAACTCGAATAATCGACATATAGAATGAACAAAGTAGGGTTGTTTTAAAATAGTTGATAATTACAATATTATTTACTAGTACAAATAGGTATACAGATTACAGCCAGAAAAAACCACGGCAGTGCATACTTGTAAGCAGGAGATACACGACACGAAGATATTTTTGCTAGTAGTCGCAACTATTTACATTTTACATAATGGTAATTCTTTTTGGTGTTCTCCATCAATGAAGACGAAGACGCGAAGACTTCTTGAGTCTGACGCGAGGGACACTGAGGATATTTCAAATCAAATCACGAATGTATGCAAGAACACGCCTGCAACTTCCGCATTGGCAAACTTTCTTGTTAGTCTCCATAAATCTCTGAACTACTTCCATCATTCCTTACTTCAATAAGCCCATAACATCACAACCAAGGGGCACATTAAGTAACGCTGCTCTACATCTGTGTCTACAACTACTAGCAAATTATTCAACAGCAGCAAAATAACATATGTTGTTTTCGTCGTTTAATCTTTCACATAATCTTTACCTGTTATTATCAAAATTACATCGATGGGAATAGAATAGTAATGCTGCAGCTCATTTATGATCAAAATTAGATAATGATAATAATAAAAGTAAGTATATAAGTACTGAATAGCCTGAGACTTGAATATAGTGAACACAGTAATTTCAGTGTTGCATTTGGATGGAAATTTCGTGACCAGGCCACTAAATAAGTTGTAACAATGATCATGTAGTCCAACTGGAGCTGGAACACAGCAATTTCTTCATAGTTACCGTTATTTAATTCACCGAAACAAACGCGATATTATGTCAACAAAAATAACCTGGAAGGTGGAGATGATGAAGAAATCTGGGAAGCAACAAGAGAAACAACAAGGAATGGCATCAGCCCAACCAACCTGAAGAAAAGAATCAGTCTAGAACACACAAAATAATGGAATTATGAGGTGAGTACGTCAAAGTAAAATGTAATATATCGCTTTTCTACAGACATTAGGATTGAAATATTTGGCACGTCATATTTGTATTTTCAGATAAATGTTTCAGTTTCATATTTTGCCTGGGTCACGTAAGTTGAGTTTTGTTGGCTTTCAGTCTGGCTGGCTGGCATTTGTTGGGAATAGATAGGTAAGTCGACAAGTAGAAGCGACAGATATTATGACTTGTGAGCTGTCTCACGAGCATGCAACAAAAACAATGCCCATTAGAACAGTCACAAACCACATTATATCTGTCAAGCCATTTTCCTTCCCTTCGATGTAGTCTTCTTTTCTTGTCATTCTTTCTTTGTCTTCCCTTCTCCGCTTTCACACAGGACCGCCCTCGTCTCAGTTGTTTGAGATCTTCAGAATCAGAACTGCTGAACGACAGAAGAAACCGTCAAGTAAAGGCAAGACGAAGATGATCACCACTTTTGTTCCTCTCCCGACATTTCTTATTACGGCACTTGCTGTACTCATTCATGCCACACGTCCACGCGAACTGAGTAATTACCGTAACTCTGTCAATAAAATCCAATAATACACACCACACAATTGGAATAATTACCATCAAAACAAATTATTATACGTTACCAAAGATAAATTGTAAACTATACCCTACCCTGAAACTAAACACATTACAACGGATTATTACGAGTGTAGATATCACAAGAGTACGTACTACGTACAATAACAAAATCGTTTGCTGTTAGCTAACTCTGATTCAAGAAAAAGAAACCTAACCGTCGGCCGTCGGACTCACTCTCAACCACATCTCTTAATTGAATTTAATTGAATAGCAACATCCATTCTAACAAAAAACGGGGTCCATTAAAAAATCCCTAAAAGTTTAATATTCAAAGATAGCAAACACTACAAGACTTCATGAGAAAAACAAGCCCCCATCTTGTGAATATTGTATAGTTCAACTGGTACCTGTTTCACTTCGCTTTCAATCCAAATATGTGCAGATTCCGACAGCTTTCCACTATTTTAAGCTTACTTACTCTCTGAGTTTCTAATAAATGACTCTGTCCCACTACCAATTCCCAATGTTGTCACTATAGATTGAAGAGTAGGTACATTCCACATTCCTTGATCGCTACAAGTGTACAAGAGTTTAATTTTATAAGCTCGAGGCCAGCCAGCAGGAACACAGACAGAATAATGGCGACGAACTACAAACTAATTGATGATACTTTTACTATGTCAATAATAACTGTAGAAACTAGATATATGCTTTACGAATTACAATTTTTAGCTAAACTCTCATCTCTAGCTAGCCGTACTAATCTGTACTGTCACTGTTCCCATGTTTTATGCACACTTTTATGACTCAATCTACAAGTTGTAAGTACTATCAAACTATCAACTATAGAAATGCTAAGATGTTCGGAAGGGTAGAGTAATAAATAATTAATTCCATTTTAATTTGAAATAAGAAGAACGCTTATTACTGTCACTTAATGGTTCAATCTAGGATAGATACTAGGATAATATGGATTGGGATTAAATAAAATGCGTTTGTTATGCAACTAACTACGCAACTACTCGTTCCGGTACAGATACTTTACTACATGACAATAATAACTTTCAACTAATACCTAGCATCAGCAAGAAGCCTTCAATAAACGGTCAACAGTTCAATTTCAACCCTGTAATATGCAAATAAAGTGAACTTCTATAAATTACCTTCGCCAGTAGCACGAACGAATACCAAAACGAAATTACGGATACTTACGTCCTACATAAATGTAATTAGAGAAATATAAACCGATAATAAAATAATACCGACAACAAAAATACCATGAACACCAACTAAAAATAATTAATAGGGAATCGAATGACGAAAAATTTTGTTAAAAAAAAATGAAATTACTTTGGAACACCTTTTGTCCATGTGCTCTCCTGTGACTGGTTAAGAGCGTGAACGGTGGCGGCGGCGGCGGCTGCAGCTCGTCGATCCTGGCATGGCCTGACATCACATCTCACGAAACACAATGGCAATGGCAGAGCCACCGATGGCGGCGTCCTACATTCTCCACGACGGATCTGTTTGCGGTTTGTCCACAAATTATTATTACCTCCTAAACTCCTAAACTATCAACCGTCAACTCAACTTCCAACAACTCCGAGGAGCAATGTAGCAATGGCAATAATAATGATGTGTCACGGATGGAATTAGTAGTTAAGTTACTTACTTACTCCATGCCAAAACTAGTTACTAAAATAAAAATTATTATTATTCTATAACGACATTATTTTGGGGAAAAATTGACTATCTACGGCTACGGTTACGGTTTACGCTCTATACGGACGGGAGAATGAATGCTTTTAGTAAATAACTTCAACTTTGTAAATAATATATAAATTAAAAAAAGACAAGTGTAGTTTGTCTTGTTGTTGACTTTGTCTGTTGTTCGTGTCAATTGGGGAAAAAAATAATGTTTTCTTTGGACGGGAACGGGACTGTAAGTACTTGCGGATGATTCCTTTGTTAGCCTGACATGGAATGATGCCGGTTTCTCAAGTGAGCGACTGCAACTAACGGAATGAAGATACCTACTAAAAACCTGGCTTCAAAATCTTATGTCAGTATCTCACTCCTTTTTTTTCTTCCCAATTTCAATGAGGACCGTGTGTAGTAATAAGTTGGCTAAAATAAAAAGTCTCCTTCTATATATCCGTAGCTCTGTGGTCTGACGCTGATCTGGTCCGTTGGAGGGTCGGTCGTGTCAGAGTACATGTTTAAACGGTCTATCTGTCTCCCTGTGCGTCTGTCTGTATGCGTCTCTTCTGCATGTCAGTACAGGGCCTGCTTATCCCGTCCTGATTATGATGATCGTATGATGGATGTGGGACCGGCAGTTATAGGTCTGTATTTTTGTTTGTAATATATTTTTTTATAATGATATTGATACGGATACTACAGATACCTATACATATTATGGAAATGGGAAAAGAGACTGGAGCCAGTTATGCCCTTATTATGGGAAGAATGAGATAGAGATTTTGAAGGAAACGTGTGTTACTTCCCCCTCCTGCCCTGGTCATGGTCCTCCAATTTCCAAACTAATATGTACAATGAATTCTTAAGAGAAACTCACTCGTTCCAGTACCTAACGTCTGTGTCCACTGACCGTTCTGCACACCGACCCGGTACCGGTAGTGCCGGCACCGACACCGACACCGAACCCGGCGGTTCAGAGCACGAAGGAACTTGACCACTGTTGTTCCTCTTCCCTCATGCAGCTGACTATTTTTCTGTGGCTGGGTTTGTCGTGGTCCAGTCTCTGTCTGTGACTGTGTCTGTCTATAGCAGTAGTGCAGTGGTGGTTCTTGCGTAAGTAGTAAGGAAATAAATATTGTAATTTTAGAGTGTTCTTATCTGTATATCTGTAGACTGTCTGTGGAAGGAAGGTATGCTGGGAGATCTTACGTTTTCGATTCGATGATTACAAATTACAATTAGCCCTTCCAGTCAGTCCTCCCAATCCCAATCCCGTCCAGTCCAATTCAATCCACTCCAATTGGGTGAGTTGATCTCTCTTAAAATACAAGTTAGGTAGTGTAGTAGTGAAATAGGTGTACATGTATAAAAGTGTGGAGTGATAATGATAAAATGATGAGAAGAAGAACGAGATGACTAATAATACTACTACTTGTACTATCTGTACTACCAGAAGTAATAATGGAGGTAGTGCAGAAGGTTAAATGGTTAACATATGTAGAATGAGACTGGGGTAGGAGAAGAAGATGTGTATCCGTAATCCCATACTTTAGACAGACTACTCTTAATTTTTTAAGTTGTACAGATACTGAAAGTGCTACTGTCCCTGTTCGAATTCTATATTCTGTATGTGGCTGTTGTTTGGGAGTCCCAACTTGGGACTCTACAGATGGATGGATGGGAGTTGTTGCTGCTGCCGTTGGTTTGATGAAACAATTCGAGAGCACACCGTGTATCAAAACCGCAATGAAAGAGGAATAGAAATGTTCCAGCCGTGGTCTTCTTTTGTGGCCCATATGGCACAGGTGTTTCGTTGATTGAATATTCATCATTCATACATTTAGGAACAGACACACACACACACACCATGTCTGCATGAACTGTGCCAAAAGCACATCTCGTCGACGTCTTCCAGCCACCACCACCACCAGCATCAGCACAACCGTTCCATAGCAAACCAAATAACTAAATCATGCAGCAGCAACCATCCATCCATATTATATTTATTTACTACTTCTTTTCTGCATCTAGATCTACTCATATTATCCTACGTAGAAAATGGCAGTGTCTACAGAATTGAAATAGGAGTCTCTTTACTCTTTACTATTAGTATTAGCAAAGTACCTAGTAGTTAAAGTACCTACATAGACATATAGGCCAAGATTTAAATGTACCTACGTACTTACTGCATAGTTACATAAATATAGGTAGGTAACTAATAGTTACTAACTTAGGTATATATACGGCACGAGCCCGTTGATAGAATTTGCCTTTTTCTCTGTATCCCCCAGTTTAATCATCCAATCGAACAGGGCTTCAAATTCAAAGGTATTTCAATGTTGCTGCTGCTTAAACGTCAGTGTCATACTCATGTTAGGTATATTGTAATAGAGCTAATAATGTTGGTAGTTAAATGTAGACTGCAATGCAATAAAAACAATTGCTAGGATGCTATACGCGGAGTGTATATTAGTTAAGCGAAAGTATAACGTCTGCATTTATAATACAATTACACGTAAGTAATAAACTGTAGTAACTGTACCTATTAATACTTTAGTACGGTGATCCAAAATGTATCATTTCCCTTTCCCTTTGTAGTCAGTCTGAGCTGCGGGGATATACGAAGGGGAGATGAGATCGAGTCTAGCCGGTCTTTTCACCCTCCCCTATATGTTACCAGTTTTTCAATTACCGGAGCGAAGTGAGAACCAGTACCAGAACCAAATATATGCCTATTTACATACGTATCATCTGCAATCTACAATATTTTTGTGGTTTCGTTCGTAGTATGTATTACCAAATCCATATTATCTGTCAATGTATTTATTATGGAGTAGTGTCAGTAAGTCACTTTTAAATTCTATCCCTTCATCAGAAGTAATTATCGGACCAACTACACTCTTGTAATTGCACTATCATGTATCAAATAATGCTTCACCCTTAAGTTATAGTTATAATAAGTTATAACAGGTCTCAGTATATAAAGGTGGAGTATGTTTGGTATTTTAAACGTTTATTACACTCGTTTGCTTGTTGACATGGAATAATGAGGCACCTACATACCTATATCGTAGAATCGTAGATAGGTACGTAAAGTAGGTACCTTACATACATAATATACGCGTAGTACTTACCTAAGTATTTCATCAATATGTATTACGTCACCCCTCTTGCCGTCTGCAACCCTCTGTCAACTTTGTTTTTCTTTCCCTTTTGTTTTCAAAATTATAGCCCACTGCAATACATTGTAACATTTTATAAATTCTGTAATTTGTATTTCAATATTTGCATTTTATTTACCCTAACAAGACTGATTATGTACCCCCACCTTACGCTCTATGGGTCATTATGTATTTCATACACTGTGTGTGAGTGTTCACTTATCGTGTTGGGATATGTAAAATTGTACATCCCCATCTTACCACAGCAGCTTGTAAATTCAAAGCAAAACATTTGAGTGAGGATAGATAATAATCTAATTTTATGAATGAGTGTGCTTAAACTATTTTCGATTTAGTGGTTGACGTCGTGTCACATATGGTATTGGTAATGGTTGGGGTGTTGTTGGGAGCACAGCGATAGCAACAGTGTCCTACGAGTACATCCCAATCCCAATACTGCTGTTTTTTAAATAGACTGCCTAAATACGAATATAGTTCATAAATGTTTTTGTATTAATTTGATACCATCCAAGCTTCATCAGATGTAGTTACATATTATGTATTATGTAGATCATTTTAGTAAAGTATTATCAATTCGTGTTTTATACGAACAAGACAGTGTCTCAACTACGTACAAGAAATAGGGGAAGTTTTTCAAGATCCGTATATATCCGAAATATACGTACCTATTCGTAGATGTATGCTATTCTTGCTATACGCAATACTAATACATAAACTACTTTTAAAATGCTTTCAAAATTATTTTTCGGTTTTACTTGTTTGAAGAGATGTTTTTCTGGATATTTTTCGTTCGGGTGTGATGGCATAGTTTGCATCTTGGGAGGTTTGCTTGCTTTTAGCTTAAGTCTAGTTAGTTAGGTTATGCATTACATTGGATTGCCGTGTTAAATTTTAACATAACCTTTCTTCAATGTCTTTGGAAAGCGGTATTTTCCCATGATGCTTTCTCAAACTTTCAAGATTTATTAAGAATTGCAAAAAGTACAGTAATATTTATGGGAATAAAATGTGCTACAATAAGGATGCGTGTTTTTTAATCTTAAGTAGGTACTTGTATGCGCATTGTGCGGATATACATACCCATATATATGTAGGTAGGTATCTATATGGCCAATAAAGGTGAAGAACCTTTTCGTCTGCAAGTTTGATTTGTAGAAAAATTGTAGCTAGCAGAAGTGCATTACAGTAGTATGTGGTTAAATTTAGTTTGGTACAGATGTAATTTATAAATTATTAAAAGAGATACTAGGCTCTAGAGCTAGAGTCAACAAGGAGAATTTCCCGACCATATTTGCAATTCAGACAATTATATTAAGACGAAAATGAGTGCAAACACACGTGTGACTCAATTCCTGCGAAATTATTATCTTCATTCAAGTCGGGGTGGTCCTCCTCGAACACGAATAACTCCATTTCATCCTATGCTACATCAATGCAATAAAAATTGTATTAATAATTCAACATATTTTGAATGTTTCGTGAAATCAACTTCAAAGATTAATGCATGAAACGTGAACACAGTAGCCTTTTAGACCATATTATGTGGGCATCCTCAGCAAAACCCTGTATATTGTATTTAATCCTTCACAGCTTCCAGGTAATTTTTACCTGAGTTGCTTTGAAAATTTAACGCAGAATAGTCTTTACATTCCTAATCCGAATTATTTCCAGATAAAATAAATTCGGAACTCATATGATTTTAAATTATTACTAAATACAAGAAATAGTTGAAAATCATAGTCGACTCGTTCGATAAAATGTATGGTGCAGCCTTAATTCCGGTATGCTACTGTACGCACACATAAAAAAAGAGATTTAGAGAGATGGTATGATTAAGTCTATGTATTTTGATCCGTGTCTGTGCATGTTCCAAAGTATTATAATTTACAGAAGGAAAAAGTCAATCTTGATCCGCTGACAACTTCTTGAGATGAGTTACGTCAGAATCACATGTCGAAACTGAAAAAAATACTTAATTCTGTCATCTCATAAGAACTCCACCAATGACAAGAGGCGTATATAAATGTGAAACGGAGTAATGTACTCTGACTGACATTAGGAACATTTTTTGGTTCTTTGTACAACTCCTTGATCACTTGACTTAAATTGAGAGGCAGGAGAGAGAGAGAGTTCTTGGCTAAACAAAATAATTATGACTACATTTATTCCATGAAGATTGAAACTGTTTAAAGGAATTAAAAAGCTGTTATACAATAAAGTACATACAACTAAAGAAACAGTTTTAATATTCCTTCATGACATTCTAACAGTTGGAGCTACATCTCAGATGGGGACGTAAGACCACGCTGCTCGATATTAAAACATCTGCTAGCCATTGACACAACGGCCCAGAGGTAAGACTAACACAGATACATACAAAAGCTTTTTTATTTCGACTGTTCCATGATTTGAAACGGATGCATGCTTTAGATTTTAAAGCTGAAACATACCAAGCAATCTTGCAGAAGAATTCACAAAATAAATCTTTTAATATTCTTTAGAAGGTGCATTTCGAGCTGCTTAACCCATGAACGAGTTTTCGCTATTCATTAAGTTATAAAATACCCTTACATTGGGTTTAACAAAATATTACAAAAAATATACTTGCCGAAAAAATTGAAAATCATTGTCTGTTATAAATACAAGAATTTGCACAGTGTTGGGTAAATAAACAACAATACCCTATTTTTGTATCTAAAACGTAAGTTAAAAGCGCCCAACACATGCCCACCAGTACTGTGAGTTCAAACTACATATCATTTCGTTGAATCGTCATCCGAGCTCTGAAAAAAAAATGTAAACAAAAAACAATTTTATTGGGGAACATTTTCTATCGGGTATGCATCTGTAGACAATACAATAAGACAGTAACACACCAATTATTCAACTGAAATTTCAGGCTTTCTCACCTCAAGATTCACAACAGAAAGTTCATCACTCTCAGATACACTCAGGTCACCATCATTTGTCGACAAAGGATCGATCATTCCTCTTTGCCGTTTCGGTCTCTGATGAAGTCCATACATCGCTTTAAGAGTTCTTGTTGACTGACCTACAACCATTTTACCTGATCTATGAATTGCAGCCTGCAAAAGTTTTTCATCTTCGTCTAAATCAAACGAAGTTAGTACTGTAGCTTTGTCTACGATGCGAATGGCAGGCGGTCGTTGCTGGGATTTCGACGTAGTGATCGTATTTTTGGGTGGTTCTGGTATTGAATTAGACAGGGCTAAGTGTCTGTTTACTATTCCTGGATCTACTATGCCTAAAATTAATTCTTTGTAGGAAATATCATCCGAATTTCCGGGTGCTCTTTTGCATCTCGTTGAAATTCTTTTTACAACTGGAGCTTCTGTAGAAGTTGATGGCTTACTCGACGGAGCTATGGTAGAATTAGCATGAAGTTTCCCCCGAGTTACACGCATTCCATTTTTGGAACAATTACCAGTAGTATTTGATACAACAGCATCTACAGGTGATACCAACTTATGACCGCTGCGATGTATGAGAAGTCGTCTCTCAGGTTCCTTCGTCTGTTGTTTAAATATGTTTGGAAATTCTTTATTGATAAAAAGCCATCCCGGTGATTTCATTTCTCTGTATTTTTTTGTCCTTGATATTTTGTACTTAGGAACGCAATGTTCTTCACACTTTGAATTGAATGAAGCCTTGCTTTTTTCGTAGGTCGTCTTATTGTATATATGTTTCAGCCTGAGTTCCTATTAAGTAAAACAGTAACACAAACGCTAGCAAATTTTTACAAGCTATTCCGGCAAACAAGAAAAAGGAGAAAATAAAATTACCCTTGACATTCTAGCACCATTCGCCCGAATTTTATCGGGCGCTCTGTCAGTCTGCAGGAGAGTGTCCAAAGTTAGAAAAGGTCTTTCAATGGACAACAGATTTTTGGTCACCAAACCGGAAATCACATCTGCTACTCTGATGTAATCAAGCGGCAACGTAATCGCAAGTGGCTCCAATGTTTTCTCATCAAACTTGATTAATTTTTCAATCACTGTGAATAAGGGAAAACATTTACAAGTTTGAACGTTATGGCACAGCACAGATATCCATTGAATGGATTTCATTCTACATTCAAAAATTTTACAAACGCAATACAGTTATGAAGAATTGGAAATTGAAATTTTCGTAGCATAACTTACTATTTGACGGTAACATTTTCCTGAAGAAAAGGCTTTGACACACTGGGATTTTCGCTACGTCGTCTACTTCTATCAAAATATCCGTCATCCTACGGCAGATTTTTTCTAATTCTGGCAATATTTGGTAAAAGTGACTATTTGCATTAACCGAAGTAACGCATTTTCGCATGCCCGTATTTTTTAGGTACAACTGCTGCCAATGTTGAAAATTAATCATTGGCTGTAAAACAAAAATTAATGTTCTATTACTTATTCACCCCTGGAGCAATATATATTTCTAGCACATAGTATATACATATGTTACTTTTACGCAATCCCTTTCCTTGCCTATATAACTGTGCGACTAGGATTGCTACTTTTATAGATATTCTTATTATTACTATTAGATACAACTTTACTATTAAAATAATTTATTTGTATTAAAAATTACTTTCTTCTTACCTCGTCAACAATGTATACACAGGAGAATGCATTTCGCTTGCTCAAGGCAGTGACCAAGTACTTGTAGCAATTTTTGACCAGAGACGCATTCTGTATTTTATTTTCTAGTTTTAAAAACATTTCGCCGACTACACCAGCTCGAACCTGATCTTCTGGGCTGTATCGAATAAGAACTTTATACTTATCACAGGGTATTTGGTTGTTCCAGAAATAGTACAAAAGGTATAAGCCTGCCACTCTTCGTTTCAGATCAGCTAGGGGATTTCGACCTTTTAATGCATACAACGGTTCCAACCATATATCCTTTGTTGTATTAAATATCAAATTCATGATACGTTTATATATCAGAATTTGATCTTTAGTTCGTCCACGCTTCGGCCTGTCATTTTGTAGACTGAGGTGTCTGTCATAACTGCACATTGTGAAAGCACTACAAATCAGACAGTTCCAATATTACTTAATCATGAAAACTTGTAAACTTATACTGTACATAGGTACCACTCATATATGTATTCCTTTAGTTTTCAAATGTTATTTTACCATCTGTGCAAAACAATAATTTCACGGTTCTCCGCAATTTGTAGAAATGAGTTATAACCCCAGTCTCGACATAATATGAAATCGCTCACAACTGCCTCAATATCTTGAACTATTCCAGCCCAAAGTCCCGCATAGAAATTGTCCACCACTGAAATCGATGTAAACGATGGAAAAGTTCCAAGTTTAAGGCCTTCACTTAATTTTTCTGTCATCACAGATACTTCACCCTTTACAAACTGTCAAATGTTGAATGTAATCTTCACCTAGGCCGTCTACAGTCTCCTATGAAATAAAACAATTATTAATTCATTATATTTACAACATGTAAATAAATCACTCCAACGTATGATGTAAACGACAGTCCGAGAATTCTGACTGACATTAAAGTTAGTGTTAAAAATGATGGTCAGGATGTCAACGTATACAGGATGATATAGAACTTTTGCTCTGACCTGACCCGACGGATGACGGGTACCTATTACAATAATTATAATATAGACAATAGACATAAATAAAACTAGCCGAGAAACACGTTACGTTTCATAATTGACAAATTTATAAATACACAAATACTTACCAACTATAACTCTCAACTCTGGACAAAACAGAACACTAGGAAGGAAGCACCACAAATATAAAAAACAAATAATTACTGGTAATTCATTACCTACCTACTTTTACTAAAAAATGTTGCTTATAATTAAACTTTTACTTATTAGTAAATTTTTGGAGTTTCACGAGTGGAACGTTTTTGGTTTCGGTTTGGTGCAAAAAATAAAGTCCCGTCCCGTCCCGCTCTCTTTATGGATTAAAATAAATCCTCAAGAACCGCGTCTTTCAGTTCTATTCACGTGCCATATTTTAGCACCAAATTAAAAAGACCCAAAGTCAAATAAGAATAAAAAAAATTAAAAAAATAATAAAAATATTGAATGTAATACTTGCAAAAGTTTACTGCAATATTTCGAGCTACATTTACTAATTACTTGCTATTTTTTTGCAAATTGTAATTAGCTGCACAAGAACTGTGAAACTGTGATAGTCAGTGAAAGTAAATTGTGGTTAATCATTTCGCAGAAAAAATAACGAAATACAGGAAGCAAAGAAAAGTAACATAACATAAATGTTGAAGTTGAATGTAGTGACAGTTCTTAGAGTACTTACAGTCAAGTACAGTGAGCCGAGCCAACTGATTTAGAAAAGTTTCTTTGAAAGTGTTTTTTTTTAATTGTTCTCCTGTGGTAATTATACTTTACATTTAAAGAGCATCAAAATGGAAAGAGAAGGAGAAAATCCGTACGACATCAATGGAACAGGCTTTGATCCTGACAAGTTCATCAAAAAAATTATTAAGGTATCCCTACTTTTCTTAGAATGTAGAAATAGTTAAGTAATTTGATGAATGATTGAACATAATATTATGTACGTACAAATTTTGCAATCTAAGGTTTACGAATTATGATCACAAAGTTAGCGGACCGTAAGTACAGGGAATACCTAGATGCTTGCAGTAAATATGAATGTAAATAATTTGTGATTCTGTCTCTGTGCTCAATTTTTTGTATAAATTGATTGTTGCAGGAGTACTCCTTGAATAAATTGATGGACACGGAAAAAAGTTTAATACGTCAAATACAAGATTTAGATTCAGACATGCAGACTTTAGTTTATGAAAACTATAACAAATTTATATTAGCAACAGACACGATTCGGAAGATGAAAACAGATTTCAGAGAGATGGAAGATAAGATGGTTCTTCTATCGGATAATATCGGGCACATAACGCAGAATTCATCAAAAATTTCTGATGGACTCAAGGTGTAGTAATGCAAATATAACCACAGCCACAATACAAAACTGACATGCTCCAAAAACAGAAATTATTTTATGTTACCCTTGAGATAGGTACTTGGTACTTTCATTATTTTAAACCTGAGATTGAATTTTCAGGAAAAGAGAGACAAAGTAAACAGGCTGTCTGGCATACATGATCTTCTCAAGAAACTGAAATTCCTCTTTGAACTACCTACCAAACTGAAGCAGCATTGTGAGGATGCCAACTACGAGGAGGTATGTACGGAAAATATTCCTTCTTTTTATTGCGATTTACCGAAGAGTCGTCTGTTGTATAGTTTTATAGTCCAAAAGCTAATTCATAGAAACATGTCTTTTGTAGGCTGTACGTTGCTATTTGGACGGTATGGAATTCGTAAATGAATTTAAACGATTCCCAAGCTTGCAGGCCATCAAAAAGGACTGTCAGCATATTGTCGTACGCATTCAGACTGACCTGTATAAGGATTTTGATGACTGTGAAGTAAGTTCAACATTCACGTCGTATAACACAAAATGTTTTTTATGTTTCTGTAAACTAATTCAATGTTTAATGTTCAATCCATTAGAAATCATCGCAAGATTTAACGCGCAATGTGTCACTACTCCTAAGTCTAGGAGAGACATCTTCTATACTTGGTGAAAGATTCTTGGAAAACGCACTTCCAAAACTATTGCAAAATATTGATTCATTAAAAAATGCAAACACTGTAAACGTGAGTGAATAGTATATTGAGATTTTACCGTTGTTCATCGAAGCTTACGCTAACTTTATCTTGTATTTGTATAATGTTGACATTGCAGGTTTCTTTGGAAGAGTTTATGGAACTCGGATGTGGGATATTCTTAAGTAATTTAAGTCTTGTTATTGCCTCGTTTTCCCAAGCTTTCATTCAGACAGCAGAGTAAGTTAAAGGGTTTTGAAGTTTATGTACTTGGATTATTTAAGCAGGCTTAACTTATGAATTAACTACCTAAGTTTCACTAAAAATTACAGACTAAGTGAAGAAGCAAGGCTAGAATCACAAGAAATGCTCAAGACATTTGTACAGGGTCTGATGGATGAATTTCTTGCTATAATGAAATCACGGTTAACGATTGAGACCAAAGAAACAAACCAACAAGAGTCAGAATTACGAGAAGCTTTATTAAAAGCACTTGATCGCCTTTATCGCCGGCTAACAGCAATGGGAACTTTGATGCCAAACTCTGATTTCGCACCGTAAGTATTATTTCTCTGACGTCTGTACATAAAATATGTGCTGCACTTATCTATATTGCCTCTAAGATTTTTCTGATAATTCATCTTTTTGGATTGCATGTTTTTCATCTGTATTCAGATCTGGATTGGAATTGATATCAGCTGTAGCAAAAACCGATGCAGAAATAAGTCTCCAGCGAATTAAGGCATCATTTGAGAAAGCTGTGAGAGAATCTTGTGTTGAACTGAAATCGCAACCGGGGTCATCTCAAGAGATTCTTGGTTCAATCTTAGCTACGCTTGTGCTTCAGATGAAAGCTGCGTTAAACAATTTGAAAGATTTCTCTCGTCACGACTTTCAGTTTGCGCAAAATACCGAATTCCGTCAGCGAATAGCTGTAGTCACTGTTCGTGAAGGACTAGTGATTGCTTCGTTTAAATATTTGGTTCAGTTTGGTAGGGATTTGATACGTTCTGAGGAGTATGATATTCTCACTTGGTTGCTCCTTGCAAAACTGTATTTAGATATTGAAATGGGGACTGTTGAATACATGGTACGTTACACAGAGACTTTGCAGTCTCTTCATTTAGGAATATTATTTCAGTATTGAGTATGTTTACTACTATTTATTATTAATTTATATTCCATCGTTCTGTTAAATTTGATTGTAGGTATCATCTGTTGAGTCAGATTTTGATGTTCGACGGGATAGGAAGCATTTGCAGTGGCAACTGACTGCTGTAGCTGATATTACGACGTCGTTAAATTTTGTAGCGAAGCAGTTAGTGAAGGAATTTGTTTCTGTACAAGGGAATCAAATTGCAGAGGTAGTCCAGTCATTTTGTTTTTTTATGATCAGAAATTTAATTATATCTTGAGTCAGTTTTCTGATTTTAAGCATTATTGGATTACACCATTTGTTTTTTCAACTGTTAGCTTATGAAAGCAACTGTATTGGATCGTGATCTCATGGGCGTCAGCAGTGATCCAGAGGCACCACAGTCTCAAATGAAAAAAGTCATAGAAATACTAACACGACTGGAGAAATACATCGACTCAATTTTCCCGGACGTTGATTCTACTTCCTATTTCAGAAGTGAAAGATCATCTGATTCTTCAAAACGGTCCTACAGGTATGCTGACTCCTGTATTCATAATGTTTGGTCTGCAGATAAACAACTTCATCTTGCTGAGCCTTGGCTAACAGTATTAATGTATTAATCTTGAAGTATTATTTAATAACTTTTCTGTGTATTATGCTTGCTTCCAGTAACACTCCAGGGGGAGCTAGTAAGAATCATCCAAGAAATTCTATGTGGTCCAATTTGGATCCCAACATGGCATCCAATATCCAGAAACTGTTTTCTGAGAAAGTTGAAATATTTGGACAAGTTGAATTACATAAAAGTGACATTTTAATGGCTATAGTTAAAATTGGATTACGGGTAAAGATGCAAAAACCTAAATTTTATTATTGTGTACACTGCTTTATTTTAGCAATTGGAAATTCACGTTAGCTTCTAATATAAATATTACTTTCAGGCACTCCTGGAGTTTGTGAGACTTAAAACTTTGAATAAGTACAGTTTACACCAAGTCCAAGTCGATGTTCACTATCTTCAACTTTATCTTTGGAGATTTGTCAACAATGAAGGGTAAGTTAAAAAAAATAAATTAAATGGTTTGTTTGGGAGAATTTTCACCGTGTTTATTTGTTCTAGATTCATGCATTCTCTATTGGATGAAATATTGGCAAGTTCAATCCAGAGGTGTGTCAATCCTTCCCTTTTTGAGGCAACGATAGTTGAGGCAATCGCAGAAAAAAATTAGACGCAGTATTTATCCTTAATTAACTTAAAATACTATTTAGTTTACTTTCATTAGGATAAAATTGATTTTAATATTCCTTATAAGGTGGTGCTGGTTTTGCTACATGCGTTAATTTTCCTTTATAGTTTTGTAGCTCTATGAGAAGCTCCGTTTATATTTCTGTATAATGTTGTTTATATATCCAGCAAACCAAAACACAGTCAATTTTTTGGATGGATCTTGCAATCTTATGGTTACAAAATATACTCTATTGCTTACTGTTTGGTTAATAATTTAAACAAGCGGAAATAAATATTGCTATTGAATTTACTTTTCACAAAATCTGTGTATAATAATAATAAGTAACTATGTGTATAATAATAATAAAAGACAAAATTTCTAAAGTTCTTACATAATTTATGCAAAAAGTTAAAAAATGCAGCTTCACACACACGGGATACATCGTTAGAAAGGTCTTAAAGAGTAGATTCTGAAACCAAAAAGGTCGCGGCAAGTATCTGGTCATCTTCAGGGTCAAAATCGCGAGTTTGTGGTTTTGGTACACACGTGTATTCCTTATTGGATGTCGTCTGCTTTACAAGTTTTATACGTACCTACTTCTTTCTATCTTTTCTAGAAATTACCCCAATACTTGTCCGGTACTGTAAGTAACTCTAGTAGTTATAGCTACTTCTCCATTTTAACTCGACAAGTTGAGTATTACGCATCGAATACTCTGTCTCATCTAAAATTTAATTTCAGGGATTTGGAATCCAGGTCACACCTACGATCTTATATGGATTTTATGCAATTCGTAGAACACCTGTGGCGCATTTGTTCATTTCATACTCAGCCACTCACCGCGGAACTTTCTGCGCAGTTTTAACTTACCCGTTAACCCCTTCGGAACTAGCAAACCATGAAGTTGCTTAGTGTTGGTACTACAAATTAGCATTTTCATAATGATCCAAACTAGAAATCAACCCTATCAAAACTAAGGGCCAAAGCTAGAATTGAACATTTTCAGAAAGATCATCAAAACCAGAAATCAACATTTTGAAAAAGGTAAAAACTAAAAAATAATATTTTCAAAATGGTAACAAACTAAAAAACAGTATTTTCAAAAAGTAAAAAACTAAAAAACCAAATTTTCCAAAAGGTAAAAGTTAAAAAACAACATTTTTCAAAAGATAAAAAACTAGAAAAACACATTCCAAAAAAATGAACACTAAAGAAACACATTTTCAAAAAAAATATACTAAAGAAACACATTTTTAAAATGGTAAAAAATTAAAACGCACATTTTTAAAAAGGTAAAAAACTAAAAAGCACAGTTTAAAAAAAGTAAAAACGTAAGTATTGCGTATTCGAAAAGGCCTAGCTATATTACGAATTGGGAGCCAGTTAGTCAATTTTTCAAGTGAGCTAAATATATTTTTGAATTCGACGAAAGTAATTGGAGCCAACCGGACTGCGGTACTAGCACGTTCTTTTTGTGGCGGCCTTGAGCTCATTGATATAATCGGAGTGTTGTTTCCAGCTGGAGATAGTTGCGTTCCATGAGTACTGACCTTCGCGCTGACCACAGTTATAATATTAGCGCCAACATTTTCGGGTGCGCCTTTCCCCTCTGCGCGTATGAAAAAGGTCAGTGCATGCATTGCATAAACTTTCGATTTCTGAATCCATATGACATTTGAGCAGTTGAGCATTAGCGTTAGAGAACTCACAATCAGTGAAATCTGTGTCCATGCAGCGCTTCATCAAGGCGCATTTGGTTGCCAATTTAAGCCTCTATAGGCAGAAAACCTTATATCAAACCTTAACCAGATAGTGGTTAACTAGGTATGTTAAGCATAGGATATTGGAATTTTAAAAACAATTGACCATGATGGAAATAAGGCATGATGGGACCATCCCGAGGGTTTTATTACGGTATCGTACTGACTTATATCTATGTCGTGTGCAACGGGGCGAAGTTTCCCCTCGAGCTTGGTTTTATGAAATAAAAATTGCAATAGAGCGGCTCCCGCTCCCGCTACCATAAATTCGTAATGACCCGTTGCTGGGTAAACATTAGGAGTTTCATGGTTACCAGTTACCTAAACCAAAACATACGGATTTTATTTTACACTCCTGTCTACAGGTAAAATATGCGGTGTTTTCTTGTGCATAATGATAATAACGAATAACTTACATAAACAATTTGTATCGTTAATAAAAGTGTTTCTTTTTATCACTAATATTTGCAATTAATAAGCTTGTACATATCACTATATCACTAGTTTTTTTTGCCCTTTCGGAATTGTACATGCAGGGAAATATAAATAAATTGTTCGCGCAAAATATATTTTTCTCACTTCACTCGTAATTAACTGTTTCTACAAATCATGCAGAGAAACGTACTGTTGAAGGTGAGATTCAATTTTTAAATTTTCATAGTATTATATTACGAAAGTATGTTTGTTTGTATGTGGTGTAGGATGAGTTGGAGTTGATTATCATAAATAATCATGATTACTCGTGGTGGGCAACTTTGTTATGAAACGTATGCACGTGCACAAGGAGAGAACCTGAAAACTAAATTTTTAGATTACTAGGTTATTTGTTGTTATGGTTGGGTGTTGGGTTTCGTTCACTAGGAATCAAAGGATACTGAATTTGTTTTTGGTTTCGGCTAAAACTGGTTATATTTAGTGTAGGTAAATCTAAATTGATAATTCCAGAGTCCATGTAAAAGTTTTTATACAAAACTAGTTATGTTTATGTTTATTCTAGAAGCAGAGGATGAAATCAGAAAGAGAAAAGAAGCTTCAGAGTATGGTCAAGTTTGACCAGGTTAATTTTGAACTTTTTCATATGGATTCTTTCGAGTATGAGAAATATGTAGCTGTTATGTTTGCAGCCAAACTTTTCCAGGTAAGCAAAAATCAACATTGTTGGTCTTGGGTTTCAAACCTTTTGTCAAATTAGTAGATTTACAATTAGTTTTGTAGTCGCAGAAATAAGATTATTGATATTTTAAATTTTCCAGGCTACAACCCAAACAAATGAGGATGGTCTGGACGAAGAGGTTCAAACGGACAGCAGTGAATCCAAATCTAAATGGACACAATGTCCACCAAAATGGACGCAGATGGGGTATAGAAGTGATTTGCATCAGTCGAAACAAGTTTGACCCACATTTATTTTAGCCTTTACTTTTAGCCACTATAGCCACCTTTAAGCCTTCTTCATTATTTCTAAGTTTCTCTCGTTTGGAATTTCATTTACTAAATTTTTCTTGCATAGGAAATAGTGGGCGTTGGTGACGACTCAGAAGCTTCGGGTGACCAAGACTCCATGAATCTGCAATTGGACCAAATTCGCAATGCCCCCAAAATGGGTAATTTCATGGCTAAAGCTGGGAAGCTAATGCTGACTGTACTGGAGTATAAGAAAAGAACGCGTGTGCCAGTTCAGAATTATGACAATAATTCCGACCCAATTTCTCATAATTCCGAGCCAAAAATGTCACTGGAGAGAGGCTTACCAGTCATGAAAAATTTGAGGATGCATGCCATCACTGCTTGTGGAGAATTTGTAGGATGTTCTAATGACCAAGCTCTTGTAAACGGAGAGCCCCAGTAAGTATTCAAAACATTTATGATGATTATGAACTGATTGGCACTTACCTACATATGAATTGTTTATAGTACAATACCGTTCAAATGGAACTAGCAGTCTCACTGTGTAATGTAATATAGGAAAAAGAATGCATCGAAAAATATTGTGACCATTTGGTCCTTGAAAGAGCCTAGCTTACCCTTATATTTCCTCCGAGTTTGGGGACATGTCACAATTCTAAGGATGCATCTTCTTTCTCATCTGGTCGTGACTGGGAATAAAGATGGCAGCTTAAACTTTTGGCATCTCAAAGAGCCCATTCAATATCATTCGCGCTATCAGGACCAAGTCATACGAACTCCCAGTGCAAATACGGGCTGCACCACTGGAACTGCTCATCATACCCTCCCAATTCTTGGATTAGAAATTGTTCCAGAGTCAAAATCTTCGTCTTTGGTTGGTTACTTGATTTATAATTTATTTTTGTTTGCGTACCAAACGTTTTGCGTAATGACATACAAAAAAGTACGAATGAGGATCGAAATTACCAGATAACTAAAATGACTTTATACTTTGGGTATTGGGTATAATTATGTCCTCCAGGTAATTTCAATAGACAAAGAAAAGTATCTGATATGCTGGAGTTGTATATTTATGAATGATGGGGAGTCAAGTAGACACAACTTGTCGTACAATCATTCTGCATGGTCGAAGCTCCGTGTGTCCGTCCGAAATGTGATTAAGTTGGATGAAGCCTTTTCTACGCCCTACTTGGACGTTTACTGTTTGAATGTATGGCAAACAGATACTGTGAATTTTGTTGTAGGGACCAATGCGGGTTTCATTGGGGTAGGGACTTTGGATGACAAAATCCCATCATTTGAGAAATGCTACGTAGGGTCCAATATTATTTTAAATGTTAAAAGCGTCCACAGAAATCAATTGTTGGGACTGATTGCGGTAAGAAAATTTTTGTACTCAAGCATATTACGTAATTACATATACATACAACTGTTGTTCAACCGCTTTATACGAATGTGGAAACTACTATTGGAGAACGTATTCGTACTAGTATACATCGAACTTCATTGCAGGGTTCCTGTGAAGACGAGTACTGCAGACTTTTTGACCTGAGACGAAAAAGAGCCATTTTGTCTTTGGAATGTGGAGGAACTGGAAGGCCTATCAAGGTTCTGTGGAGTCAAATTAGAGAGTGCTTACTGTACGTTGGGCAAGAAAATCGAATTGAAGCATGGGATCTTCTTGCTAGTGATTTGTCTCCTGTTAAAGTTATTTCAATTAATAGCTTGACGGATTTTACCATTTTTACTGTTGGGGGAAAGGAACTAATTGTAAGTGTGTGCATGTTTGTACTTAATTAAAATGTTTTCGAACTTTCGTAAGCTCAATCCTCAATTATTTTTCAGGCGATAATTGCTGCAAATGAACTGAGTGTTTTAACTGTACCTCTCAATATCAAATCTTTGGACGACAAAGAAAAATTACGTTTTAAGCGCTACATTTCCATAATTTAGTTTCTTCTTCGTTCTAGCTTCGCTTCCCACAAGGACATCGAACATATACAACTTATATCCTGATGAACATTTTTGTGTTTCATCGCATTAGAGCTTTATTTGAACTACTTAAACAACTATAAAATACGATATTCACATTATTAAAATACATGCATTTAAAAAATGAACGTCTGAACATTATTCGTTATTGCCGTTTTTTGTGAATAAATTAATGTTTGTTTTCACACAGCCATAACTTCTAGTAAACTTATACTTTGAATTTTAAAAATAGAATATTACCACGAACGCTTAATTATTGTTCTCATGAATTCTGAAGATCCTTCAAAACTGGAACTCTGGAACTGTGCTGCCGTGTAGAACCGGTTAATACACATTCGTCCATTAATAAATTGTTAAAATATGCCATCTGACGCTTTGGTAAGTATAGGGTTGAACTTCAACACCTAATTGCAGCGTTTATTTGACTTCTTAAAATCCTTTGTTGTAATACATTTTACACAATACTATAATATTCAGGTGCTTTGATAAAACTTAGCAGCATTCGTATAAGGTAACATTACTACTAACTACCTAAATACGGAGAATCTTATTAAAAAACGTTTGTGTCCAACTGTATCACAACCCACTGACGATATTTAAAAAATAAATATCGTTCCATTCCATCCAAGTTCTCATTTAAATAGAATAGGTGTACCAACATACAACCAATCGCTAGTGCAACATTTGAATTAACTAGCCGAGTTGCACGTACGAAGAGAAATATTCCTCTACAAAGAATTAATAAATTATTTCTCTAATATAGAAAAATTCTCGTGTGATCTGTATACCTTATACGAAAGATACTAAACTTTCTCCAAGTGCCGTGGTATAATTAATACAGCTATAGTAACACAATAATAATAATATACCTATATGATATTGACTTTGCCACTTTATTGCCCTCCCTTAATTATACAAAAACATAGTGTTCATATTGTTGAAAATAGAGAAAACAGACAAGATCGGTTCCCTGGTCGCAATGCAATATGCACTGATTATTGATTACAGAAGGGTTTGGTAAGAAAACGTTTTATTTGACCCCAATTTATATTCATGGCCTATGATTGAGTCGTGGGTGTGTGCGGTATGGAGTAAATCACAAAATTACATTCTTACATCGACATACACCGTATTGCAGTGAATAAACGGGAGGCACATTTGACGATTTTACAAATTAATTAAATCAATATTTCAACACATCACAAAATTTGATTAATAAAAAATCAGACGAGACCAAAATATTTATCTGTATATCATCATTATAATAATGATGGTATTCAATCCAAAAAATAACTAAACAAGCAGAACATGAATAATAATTTTACTAATAATAATAACAATAATGCTTCTTGGTAGTTCGTTCAATCAGTAGACAATCAATTAATAAAATTATTACTTTTCTAATAATTCTTATTATTTATGTTGAATGTTGATTCCCCTTCATTCCGATACACTGATTTCCGTCAATAGAAAAGGAATCTTTAACTAAGTATATATCAGATTACTCAATTAGAATTATACAATACTTGAGTCGGAATGGAAAAATTGTGTAAAATACATACGTATGTAGGTAGATACTTCCATCGTTCATTTTTTTTTCCAGGACTGATGGAGTCTTTAGTTAAACGAATGTATCAAAATATAGTATCTACAATCTACATATTATATAATTCATTTATCTTCTCATGTAAAGTGTAACTCATCCACTTCCTTCCATTTCACATACTGATATTTCATTTCTAACATGTCTACATTTAAGATTTTTTGGAATACTCGTTCGTAATATATTTATTCCAGTGACTGATACGTGTAATATTGTAGTTTGTTTTGACAGCATTTACACGACTACTTAGATAAAATTTAAATGACTTTTCAGTTAGAATAATTTATGTCTATCTAATTGAAACTACTTCTCGCCATACAGGCGCATAAATAAATAAAACTAAAACAGTAATAACCCCCAGTACATATAATATGCAATTTCATGTTTTTCAGATTGAGCCTTCTTTTCCAGACGCTATGGCTAAAAAGTACACAGTGACTTACGGACGCATTCATTTTCAAACTCCCAAAAAAACTATATTTACGTTTAATACCTATCTAAGTTATAACTTTAACTACTATCGAGAAAAATATGCTTGGAACTATTACGTATAGTGTCAACTTCAAACGAAAGCACAATAATTATTATTAGATAGTCATAATATAATTGAGTGTTTAATACTAATATTAATTTATTTGTAATAATTACTTGCGTAATAAAATTAACTTCAACGGAGATTTTACATTGCACTTTAAACCCTACTCAAAATTAGAGTACAATAATAAAGCAGTAACACAGTGTGGTAGCGAATATGTAATGATAATGAATAATTTAAAATGATGGATACACTAAAATCCGCAGGGTACAGAATACAGAGCTACCTAGATTACAGTGAAATATCATGTTTCCAAAATTTTAACAATTCAAGGTAGCATTTAATCATTTTAACTACAAGATCAAATCATTTTTTCCATTAATACACCAGCAAAAAATAAAAAAATAACTGCCACTCGATACAAGTTTTTTGTGTGCAAATTCTGGTAGTATGTCACATCCAGACGCAGGAAAAACAGACCAAGTAATAGATTCAGTTGTGCACTAGTTCTAAAGTACAAGCGTAAGAAACAGGCTTGAGCTCTGAACAGTTTCAGTCAGTATTCTCAAACATCCAAACAAATGAAACGAAACATACTGCCCTGGGAAAGTATTTCAACTAGGTATACTCCTTGAGAATAACTGAACGTGGAGGATTAGACAAGAAGCAAGAAAAATCTGCGATAGAATAGTAAGAGTTTTTGTATGGTAGTAAAATGTACTGATGCAGTTTGCATGCACATTATTGCACATGCAATAATAGATGCAATAACACATACTAAATGTGTAGGCAAAAATCTCTCCAATAAAAACGGCTAAAATGAGAAAGCAAATTTGCAGTTGTGTTGTATGATCTATAAAACATACAACCATATAATACTTTATTCAAAATAAAAAGAAATCTGGGGTAAATCATTCGATCGTCTACAGTAATTATATAACACTAAGACTTACAAAGTTTGTGGGTAATCATTTCAAACAGAATTATTGTTTGTTCTGAAACTAAGCATGTCTGACCAGTATATAATACTCCATTTGTGCGTTTAGGGTGCTAATGCATTAAATACGTGCAATGCCGTAGGGGAGAACGACGGATCCTGCAAGAACTATTTTGGCCTAACTGTAACGTAAGAAAGCTAAATACAAAACCAAGAATATAAGACACGGACATAAAATTATGCGTCCAGTTTACTATCTGTAACTGGAAATAAAGTATATAGTAGATATTGTTATTCACCTTTGCACTGTAAACAAAATAAACATGGAAAAACGAAAAACACAAAATAAAGCCTTCTATACATTCTCTATTGATTCAGTGCTGAAGACCTTGGTACGATAAAGACTGGTTGCAAAAAAAAAACCTGAATAATTTAAATATCCCATATTTACTTAAGAATCCTTTCTTTTAAACTTAAAAAAATGCTAATTATGTTTACACGATTTGAAAAGAAGTTGAAGCAGTATAAAAATTGTAAAAATCATCAGCCTGTTCATAATTACGTAGTAAATCATACTTAAAATGAAGCAATATTTCTGAATATATAATTATACATCGAAATTGTCGCAGATAGTTTGAGTAGCTTTCATACTCATATTCAATTATTGTATGCAATGTACATAATTACATTTATAAAACTTTGTGTATTTCTATATATCTACTACAATAAGATTACGCTTATCTTAGCTCTTAATAAACTATATACGACGATAGCACTGTTGATTTCCAATACACTTTAGCCTTTTCATTTTTAATGAAGTATGAAGAATTCGCCTGCAATTATATGTCGACTTTGGGTTGATACTGAAGTTTTAATGGTGGATCTCGAAACCTCCAACGCGTCACATAGACAAATTTTAGCGTGTGATCCTTACCGAGCAGCTCATCGTTACATAGGACGTCGATCTGTAAGTATTTAAAAACAAAAACTTCAATTACATCGTGTGAACCACTGGCTAACAACAAAAGAATCCGAACACTTTCGTTTTGATTGAGTATGTATGTGGGATTTGTGGTGCATTTAATTCTGTTCTATAACGTTACTCGATAAAACAACAAAAACAACAATTTATTGGATATATTATTTGTTACTGCTAATTCTGACTCTCAGTCTGATAATAGTTCATTGCCCACGACATTCGTTTACTCAATGTTACGTCAGTAAAGCAGTGTATTTGGTAGAAACTACCTATGCCAAATTTCATTCGAAACTGACAGAATTGATGTATTATTACAGATCGATTTCATACACGTTGCTACCATAGATCTCACCGGGTATCACATGTATCAATAAATACACAGACTGTGCGATCAATACTAATCTAGATGTGGATAATAGACACACGAACTACCATGTGCTTCTTATTTCAATGAATAATTCATTCGTGTTCGGAGCAAGCTATACAAATAACTCTTGGATAACAAACTGACAAAGGCAACGTTCCCTGAAAATACATATGAATTAAAGCTCCACGTCACTTGCACTAACTACCTGGCTATCTAATAAAAAAAAATAAAGCAATCACAAATATTCAATGGGCATAATAGTGCAATGTGTAATATTACAGAGAGAACAGATACCTGATCTGTCACAGAATATGGACAAAAATACATCAAATTAATGAGTACGTGTGGAATAGACGTGGTGCTGAGATAAAAAGTAAGTTATTGTATTAGAAGGTATTAAACTGAAGAGCATAATTATTATGAGGAAAACAAATATGCTGTCATAAATGACTAGACAAACAATGAAATAATAGATGGGTATGCATAGTTGAAAAACATCAGTAACACGCATACCTCTTTGTACTTATCCACCGAGTTCAGTGTTTTCTTGGCAATGTATTTCTTTAAGTGCGTGATAGTAGCCAGAGCAGAGCATCGAATAAATTTTCTTTTTAAACCTTTCATCGATCCATTCTTACACTCCAGGCACACATTTACCTACAAAAATAAACGTCTTAATGAGCATTCGCGAAAAAAGCCAATATTAGTAAACATTTAAACATAAGCTTGGCACTTGCATTTGGTCCCATTTCATTTCCACAATTCCGAAGAACAAGAAATTCAGACTACACATACCTACATACCTAAACACAGTTTAAGAAACTACTACTGGGAAACGCCAGGGATTCTACGAAAAAGTGTTCGCGGAAAAAATGTTCCCGGGAAAATTTTCCCAAGCTCCAAGTAGGAAAAAATATTCCCGCGTACAATGTATTGTGGAGAGAAAGACAAATATTATTATTAACAGACAAAAAAACATTCCTTAAGAATCTTTTTCAAGCATTCTGAATCTACACTGCAAACTATTCTTATTTAAATATTATCAATTCCGTAGCAGATGTTGCTTTTAGTTTAGTATACTTATTTATGACTTTTACCTTTTACTTTTACTAAGCATTTTTACATGTATTTTATGTAGTAATCTGTATTTTTATTTAAAACCACTCTACAAAAAGTATAATCGTGTTCCTTTTAACAAAGCATTTAAACAAATTATTTCTGTAATAATTAGCATGTGCATCTATGTAAAATGTTTAAATGGTTTAAACTCATGACAAGTGTGTAGTTTTGGTTTTGTGAACACAGTGCAAGTGCATAGCAGTAATATTTGCCAAACGGACGTAGAACTCACGTGACGCATTTTTATGTTACACACACATATCGTCGGTTAAGAGGTAAAAAGGGTTACATCAAACTAACACCAGAAGCAAAATGGTCAATCATATCCTCGAACTCTTAAAAGCAAAGTGGTTCATATCCATAACGTACCATTTTGCTTCTGGTATTATTTGGATGTAACCCATTTACATTTTGCCTCTTAACAACGATATGTCTGTTTTCGCATTTGGGAACATTTTTTCCTACTTGGACCTTCGGAACATTTTCTCCAGATACCGCGCAAGGACCTAGTGGGTAATAAATTCTAACTTAGGTACCGCATATCTTCTAATAAAATCCCGGGGACCTATTTGTCATATTGATCTTCATACCCTGGTTCTATTGGAGAACCGGGATGCATTCGAGACCTGGATTCTATTTAGTGCGATTCGAGGTACAGGGCTAATAGAACTAATTTTAAGATTATTACTGTTCACTGTTTATAAAATTAATAATAAATATAACTTTTACTACTATCTGTACTAAGGAATAAAAATCTCGAAATCAAACAAGTTCCGTCGAGTTGGTAGAAAGTAAAGAAATAAATCATTCTTTTCAACTGGAGACCCGGGATTAATCAGAGATCCGAGTTGTATTTGGAGATATACGGTACATTAAGCCCAGGTCCATCGGTAGGTAGTATAGCGATGTGTAAGGAAAAACACAAACAAGTGTGAAATATTTGAACTGTATTAAGGATATGTCCCGTGTCCACGAGGAAAATTTTTACATTTACGTAAAATCAAGCAATCAATAATGGTAATGAATAAATTATCTAGGAATGTAGGCACATACTTGTTCATCCAGGCGGTGATAGTCTGACTCCGTGTGTTTTGCCTCTTCGCTCACAGTCGCATCCATATCGGACAAATTGATAGGCATATCCTTCGGACACGCAACTCCACGGGAGCGGTAAAACTCCCGCTCTCGTTTTAGCTCGTCTAAAAATCCATTAAGTAATTATACCATAATTAAGATAATTTAAAAGAAGCATTCTGACAGGCCATCAGCAACCTTTTCTAGAACATTTAACTAATACCGTAGGCTCATTTATTGTCATCCTAGAAAAATAGCATAAGTAAATGAGGCATACATCTAAAGTAACTGGAATAGTATTTGAAGCCGATTAGTTTGCATCTTGATCTCTCGTTCGCAATTTTTCACAATACATAATTATATCCAACACAAAACTCCTCTAAAAACGCTCAACCAGCGTAATTACGTCTGAAGTGAATACGAACATCCGACTAGTAATGAAGGAAAGGTTGGTTGCGCAAACGTTTAGTTTCCCATATATACCTACCTACCATAATACCTTGTCGTCAACAACAAAACAACCACAACTTCGCGCATAGTTCATTCCAGAACGCCGATCAAGTTTGACAAAAATTCGATTACTAAACCAGGACAGTAAAACATTGTATTGAATTTTCACGCAATCAGCGGAAAAATCAATACAGTACACACGCACACGTCCTTCTGACATACTCAGTAGTGATAAATTTAGTACAGTTCTGAAGAGGCATTCGCATTCAAAAAACAACTTGGGTATATTAGTAATCGATTGTCCCTTGACACACGCTAAATAAAACGCAGGACGGAGTGCTATCACTGTGTCCAATTTCTAGAGCATCCCTACAATCCGCATCTCAGCCTTTATTAGGGGTGCTCAGAAGATGTGGGATACATGTAGTAATGACGGCTACTATACGGTAGTTGGTAGGTAGGTATATCTATATACACAAGATCAAATAAAAGCAAACATACTCTCTTGAAGGTTCGGCACTAGTTTGTAGACAATATCCTGCATTGTCCGGTCAAAGCTGATGTACTGTAGGGGATGACTCTGATGAATGACTATTTCACAGGCAGGACAAGTATTGTTTTCTTCAAGATGCTTCACCAAACAGCTCTTGCAAACTGAAAAATATCATTGCCGTCAACATTACATAACTCTGTACAAACATCCAATCCACATTATGATTTTTCAACGAAGAGAGTCCAAAATCCTTGCATTTCCCTGTTGTGTCGTAGTGCCATTTCTTATTCACTTGCAATGCAATGTGAGGACATACACATGTGATTCTTGCAAGACGACACATCGTCTTTTAAGAGGCAAAATGAGGCTGATCCAACGCAGGCTAAAAGCAAAATGCGGCATATCCAGTACATTATATTTATGGATATGCCGTAATTTGCTTGGATATGGCTGATTTACTTGTAGCCCGCGTTGCGTTGGATCGACCTCATTGTATCTCTTAAAAGACGACATAATATGTACATACACTCTTAGTCAGTTTTAAGCAGTTTATTATTTCTAATCATCCAGTGTCAATATCAATGCATGCATCATTAGTATGTATGACACTCCTGAAAGAGGGGGATCGGAAATACTGTGTAGCCACAGCTCAGAAAATACCCCATCAACTAAATGAGAGAATACCTAAGTACTCTTTTTGCACAATAGGTATGTAATTAGGTACCTATGTGCAACATACTGTGTCTATATGTCAGTTCAAAAATGAAAAGATTGCCTTCAACTTATATCTACTTTGAACTTATTATCTCCACAGTCCTTTCGGTTTCACTTGAAAAAGTGACACGACACCATGACTGGCAGTACGAGTACAGTGTGAAATGGTAGATGAGTAGGTATATATGAGAATAATAGCCCTAAAAGAAAATACAGATACGCATCTACTGTTTACAATTATAGCCAGTCTAATGTGTACAATTATTCTTAGTTTTAAATAATAACACGGATTCATTTATACAAACAGTGGTAAAATTTATTTAGGAATACAAAGGGACTGTATTATTAATCGCTGAACTAGTATAAGATATTGGAAAGGAACACTGTTAACTTGCATTCACGGGAAAATACATATAACGATATTCAAAAGAGGAAGCAGGAAACAAAAATTAAAACAGGCCTCATATTTATCTTCAATTCAGGTTAATTCTTCCAATTATGGTACCAGTGCTCATGAAAGTACAGGACAAAATAAACATAAAAGTATGACTGCAGGACTGCACTAGTATTTAGGGATGGACTTTCATTTCCTCTTTTTAATAATCACCAACTAAATTAGTAGATATTTTCATTAAAAATGCTACTGAATGCAGGTCATTGTATAGACTAGTTACTATAGGTATCAAGGTAATGACGGGTTTCAAAAAGGGCTTGGCGGAAATGCTTCTGCAATTGTAAGTATTAGTGGTCAAGAGTTTTTTCACAAAAACTGGCTCCAGGTTCTAGTAGTCTAGCCTTGCGTGGGTCCTGCTTAAACAATACGCGTGAAAAACTAATGCTATATTCTATATTATTCTGTAAGCACAGTTTAGATAGTTTTGACCAATTTGATCTCTTCAGTCTACATCCACATCAAACAGAATAAGCCAAGCCAATCGATCGCGTATCGAAACTTTCGAACGAGCTAATACATGCCTAGGTATTTACAGCAATTTACACAAGCGAGAGACGATACAAAACAATATGAACCTAAATAGGCAGGTAAGTAAATAAAATAAAAACCCTACGTTAATCCTACTGCTCTCTATTATGTATAAACCTTCTCGTTTTAGTAGTAGGTATGCTAATTAAAAATGTACTGACTTATTAAGAAAATTATTCTTCCTTGTACGAAGTATGTACGTAGCTATAAAATGTGTGCATACTGAATTAGTAATAGAATTCGATTTGTTTCCATTATAACATTAATTAATTCGCCGGTACTGAATTAAGGTGTCTTTTACTCCGATTTCCTTCTCTACCTCCATAGTTCAAAGTGTTTCCTACTAAACTGCTCAAACGCGATTGTTTTTAAAAACTGTTGATTAATGAAACTATGACGTACAAAACATAGTAAATGAAAACACTTTTTAACATCTACCCCTACTCAAACACGGGCAAAGGAGCTTGACTTCTTTGTATCGACAGTGGCCTTAAAATGGAAATAACTACATAGAATGATGACTGCACAGGTGCAAATGAACTTAAGGCACATTAATAAATATGTAAAAACAAAACAGGAACTCAGCTGAAAAACTTGAAAAAAAAAACTGAGCTTACATGTGTGAAGGCACTCCGTGACTGTTGTGGCATCGATGAGATAACCCCTGCATATTTTGCACGTTATGTAAGGATTTAAAGTTTTTAATTTTATTCTTCGTTCTACCCCGGACATTTTGAACAGAGGTTTGGGTACAACTCGAGGATAGAAACACTGAATAAGACAACTGGAGTACACTATATTTTTCGTATCACTTTTATAAAGCTAACACGCGACGCCTTAGTTGACAATCGAGAGTTTCGACGTCACTTTCGGCACATTTTCATTGTGTAGCCAGCAGTTCCTTCAAATATCGTCAACACGTGGATTCTTTTATCTCGAGACAGCAATCCACCATCGGGAGTTTAATTTTAAATAACTTTATGTAATCACACGTATAATTATTTAAGAATGTTGAATCAATATTTGTTTCACCGTCGTTTCAATCAACGACGTAGTAGTTATATTTTCAAAGATGAATCCAGTCAGTGCTTTTTCGGGATTCGAATTCAATAATGTCTCTTCCCAAAAAGTACATTTGTACAGTATTTCTTATTAGTTTTCAGTCCGCAGCAGTGTAATTACCTGCACAAATGACACAAAACGACTTCAAACATGAGCATAAGAAGACGACGTGAATGAATTAAACTGAGTAGCCACTCCGTTTCTTGTTCTTCGGTGGCTTCTTTACTCCACGCCAAAAGGGAACTAAATAAGAGAGCAAAACAAAACACAAATGATTTATAGATTTATTATTATTTACTCGATCGATATATTCATATCGGCATATAATTAAATAAGGCGTGATGGACCTATGTGCTTAAATTAAAGATGACACCTTCCACTTTTTACTTTTTTTTTGTTTTTTACACATTTTCCAAATAGTGTCTTGAAGTAAATATGAATCACTCAAACAATTAAAAGTACATGTAAGTATAAGTAGGTAATGCTTTTGTGCTTATCAACTACTTACATACCTACATATGACATAAGTACCTACTTATGACTTACATACCTAACTTCTACTTTCAGATTTTAAATACAATGTTAAATCGATTCAAAAATGTTCATAATATATTCTTTGTATATTGATTTAATTTATTATTTATTTTTCTCACCTTAAACTTATGCGTTTCCAGTAAAGTAAGTAACCTCAACCGCATCCAATGCAATTTCACGAGAACTAATAAATACAAACGTCAGGATCGGGAGTAGAGTTATGGTCACGGTTACGACGAAGACGAAAGTTAAACGAATGCAGATTGCAGATGCAGATTGCCAAATAGTTTATCAGCGCACTGCCGACGAACAGAAGAGTTGAATTGTCAATACAAATAAAAAATCACACATGGACCTTCTAGAATTAAGTATGTTGTATGTGATGTAATTTTTAATGCGATGAATGCGAACTCCGTTCTTGTATTAAAGAAACTATAACTATTCCAATACTGACTGACTTTTATCCATCTATAGAGGTAAGAGGAGACACCAGCCTCGTCTTGTTTCTCGTTCAGAGTTCATTTTCAATTCCTGGAATAAATATATCATTAATGATTAACAATATCGATAATACTTTTAAGATAACACACGCACACCACCGCACCGACAGCCAAATTATATGTATTCCTCCGTCACTTTTGACTTTTAGACCGTCTCCGTATTCCGCAGTCCGTCCGTATTCCTTATTTAGCATAATTAATACATTCTTAGCATCCTACAATAATATGGTTAAATATGAAAACGTGCGAGCCCCCTAACTTCATATTTAGAGATATTATTCTAATTTTTAAATGACGGCTGTAAAAAGATAGACCTACAGACAACAGAGAGATTGACTGACGGAATGACCCCTTCCTTCACAAATATTTCTGCGATTATGTCCCCCGTAGGTTTGATTCTGTAAATTCTGTATATGTATTCTGTTAATTGAATTGAAATGTGGAATTGAAATCCTTTGAACTTACTTAAATAATTATAAGAACAGAATTACACCAAGTGACAGACAAGTGTATAGATGACCGCAGTATGCGTTCAACACTTCACAGACTTCAAAGTTCTCTTCGGCTCGTCAACGTGCTTAATCAGAATCAGAATACACATTTTGCCGTCATTTTGCGTGTATTATATTAATACAACAACTCTGGGATATTAACTTGCTCGAGAATAGTTAAAATTTTGACAACCACAGTAGAGCACTTGTGCATGTATAAATGTATACTGAATACTCATTTCCTATCTACAATCTACAGTACTTCCTTCTAGAACTAATACTATATTATTCTTTCATTTCCATCATTGTCTGGGGCTGAGTGTGAATCTAAATGTTATGTCGGTACTATTAGTAGTAGTAGTAGTAGGCTAGAAGCTTCGTTTTGCTTATTATTATTATCACTCGAACACCGCAGGATCTACTATTGTGCATAAGTACTAACTAAGTACTAAATAGAAGTACGGCGTACGTACGAATACAGGGTCTTTAAACATTAAAATTAAACCTTTAGTAAGTTTTTTTGGGATAGCGAACGTACTAGAAAGAAACTAGAGGCTATAAAGATATAAGGTTTGACTGACAGTGAGAGAGGAAAGCTACACTTGCTACACATGGATTTGAAGTAGACTTACTACACTAGTCAATAGTCAATATAATGCAGTGACACTATACTCACCATATATCGTGTATATATAGTGAATATACTCAAGCAAGACTGTCTATAACCAGAAATTGAAAGGTATGCTTTAATAAAGATTACAAATACATACAGGCGACACTTCCCAATGAGTGGCCATCATAGATGGAGCCTACACTTTCCCAAGGAATCTGTGAATTCAGGATCATTGTCACTACCAACACCAAACCACATGGGATGATAAAAGGGATCTAGGCACATCTGCAAGATTGCATGGATCAGATGGATCTACTGCCGTCCAATTCATCTTTACAGATAGAAAGATAGATAGATACCTGTAATAGGCGCCGGCCGGCATTTATTACTGACCAAGCTACCTTTTGGGCTATGCGAAAAAAGTCCATTTGCTCTTGTGTAATATAATCACTGACTAACTAGTAACTAGTAAGTGACTATAAACTTATAAAAATGAACGAGCTATTAAATTATTGCAGACTTGCAGCGTTTGCATTTTTTGCCTCGTATAGTATTACTTAAGAAAGTACTTCACCATCACTATGCGTCTCTTTTATTATGGACTTAGTAAGTAAGATTATGCTAATTATGCATTAATTTTTTGTCGTCTGTGTTACCAGTTAGGCATAACGTTTACTATGCCTTTTTTTTCGTTGGCACCTTGGAAAAACTTTAGTTTGCAAAATATCTGCAAGTAATTATATATACTAAGTGCTTTATTCGCTAAGTACGTTATTTGTGTTAGTATAAGTGCTTCGGCTTCATTTTTATTGCTGTTATGTCAATGTATTTATGTAGGTATAGGTTCTATTCGTATTTTTGGATAACTTTGTAAGAAAATGCCGGGTAATTACCAATTTATTAGGTATTATTATGCTAACATTATAAAAGGGTATGATTTTAAGTTTCATTTTTTTGCTGCATTTTTAGTCTTGACACTGGCAGTATTGGTCGTATTCTAATCGTGAGTGACTCGAGCAAATAGACTTCAAAGTTTACGCCTTTAAACAATCTAAATCCCAGTGCAAGGCGAGGGGATGCTGATAATATTGATAGATAAAAAAGTATACGCATCTGTAATGCGTATGTGATGTAATTGTGTTAGATATGTTATACAGATATAGGATAAATGAAAGACTATTGATTAGATAAATGTTGACATAATGAATCACGAGCACACATGACAGCATAGTAGAGGGTGAGGGTGTAAAGAGCTTATTAAACGAAGTTTTTAAATCGACAATGTTTTTCCAGCACCATTTATTTAATTACTGCACCACAGTCTGGCAATGATTTTTAACTAAGGCCACATCTGTCACCAGACCACTAAAAATGTGCGAATCGGACAGCTTTGAGAGTTAAGAGGAATTTGCTATACAAAATTAGCTTACATTGTTTAGGACTGTTTACACAAAATGTAATAATTTCTAGTAAAATATACTAAAATAGCATTAAAAGGGCGTTGATTTGAGACTGCTTGCTTTGTGAAAATCGAACTAATCAAAGATGGGAGATTTCTCTAATTGCTACTCGAGAATACATATTATATAGATAGTACACAACCATTACGGATGTAGACGGTATAACGCAATTCAAATGATTTAACCAGGACCAGGGCATCTGCCCATATAACAAATACGTACTAAATTTATTGAAAAAAAAATTATACGATTTTTTCGTCTCGTTTAGCGAACGCTAACACGAAGAATGAACTAATGTATGGAAAATACGGTTTTTAAATTCTTGTTGACAGCGTTTAAGCTACATGTCACAAAGTAGCCTCAAATTGAGATTGAGTGAATAGTGTCGATAAAAGTTTGAACACCCTCAGTTGGTGTCTCAGGATAAATCCCGTGACCAAGATTACAGATGTAGTTTTCAACACCAATTTTAGCAATCATGTTTTTAACATTTGTTTCGATGGACTCCTGAAATTGAGAATAATATCAAACTTTTAGAGACGAGACGGGAGAATTATAAAGGACTAATTTCAGTAACTAAACAAATTAAATCTTTAGTTACGGCTTTAATTCTCACTTTATTTCCAAATAAGGCGCAAGGATCTAGATTGCCTTGTAAAACTTTTCCAGGCATAAGCCTCCTTGCTTCTTCAGGGCGCATCGTCCAGTCTAATCCCACTACATTACACGGAATTTTTCCTAGCTGTTCCAAAGCGTAATGAGCTCCCTTTGCGAAGACAACCTAATGGTTTACAAAAAAAAGCCTTATTAAGCCACTGCACTGTCACAACATAGTCAAATCATCCTTTCCAGTACAGCATATTGTTAATTAAGTTAACTACGTTCAAAAAATTTAACCAAATAATTCTTTGGTATTATTAATTACTAGTATGTATCTACGGATTCACTGCGACATCATACAATGGTTATTCGGTTAACTCACCACAGGAACAGCTGGAAGCCCTTGTTCCTCCAAACACTTTGGCAGACCTTCAACAATGGAAGTTAAATATGGAAGAGAAAACTTCTCGAAAAGTTCAGGACCCAATATTTCAGCATGCGACTCGAATACTTGTACCATCTAAAATCCATCACATCACATGGCAAAAATGAGAAATTAAAGTATATAACTACACAAACAATGCAATGTTTATCCATGTTTTTTCAAACGAAACATATGTGGTAATTACTTGGGCACCAGCAGCTATCTGTGCGACTAAATACAATTTAATGTGGTTAGCCAATAGAGATAAAATAGTTGTAGCTTCTTCTGGATATTTATATAGCCAGCTTTTTGCTTTAGTTTGAGTCCGACTACCACCCCCTTCAATCATGTAACTCAGTAGGGTCCACTGTAAAACAAGAACAACATTTATAGGGTTCTAGACCGAAGGGTTTCAAAATACACGAATGCACTTGAAATTAAAAAACTTACTGGAGCCCCAGCGAACCCAAGAAGTGGAACCTTCCCTTCAAGTTTTTTTCTCGTCATTGTGATAGCATCCAGTGTCCCTTTCATCTTATCTTGAAAATTAATAGGTGGTGTAAGTTTGGATATAGCATCTGCAGGATCTAAGAATGGATGCTGAATGACTGGACCCTGGTATTAAAAACGTAATTATAATTTATATATTATATAATATTTACAATATAAATAGGTACCTATATAAAAAACAATAGGTTTATCCAATAATTCCATTTGTACTATACATTGAATTAAAACAAACTATATTTTTATTGCTATCCGATATGCATAGCCCTACAAGCGTTAATGTTAGTGAGATCATTATGATTTTTTTACCACGCCTGGCACCATTTTTACATCCATGTCTAACGCAGTAGGAATAACCAGAATATCGGAGAAAATAATGGCAGCATCCAAGTCGTACCTTCGAATCGGTTGTAAAGTCACCTCTGTTGCTAGCTCGGGTGTATTCAAAATTTCGAAGAAGTCATGTTGCTTCCGCAATTCACGGAACTCTGAACATATCAAAACGAAAATACTTACAATTTTACCAAGCACATTTACTGTAAGCATCACTGGCCCTACAGTAGGAAACCCAGCAATAATCCATTCACTTAACACAAAAGTCATGTAAGTACCTGGCAGATAGCGACCAGCTTGTCTCATAATCCATATCGGAACCCTTGAAGGTTTTTGTCCAGTAGCCGCTTTTAAAATGTTGTCATTTAGCAGAGGTGGAAAGTCCTGTATTACAAACAAATTTCAAAATTGTACACCTGAAATGACTTCATTCTAACAACAGTGAATTAAAAAAAAAACCAAACGCTGGCCAATAAAAAACATTTCAGTTTGCACATTTGCACAAGTGCAAATGAAAGAAGAAAGACGGCTTTACACAAGTGCTTATATAATACTGTAATTCAAAGCACCGCAAATTATCAGCTATTATCTACTGACAATTAACAGTACAATCAGTCCATGTTAAATCCATTTTATGTTATTAGACTATCTTACGTGCTGGACGGGTGTTTCCATGATGATGCACACTTGTCACTAATGTATTGTCAGGAGACAGCAATGAGCGGATTAGATCTGGAAGGGATACAAAAAATGAAAAATATTTTAGTACCAACACTGTCACAACCAGTGTCCTTAAGGGCACTCCTATCATAAATGTATGCCAGCGATTTACTTATACAATAAACGTTTCATTTTTCAAAATGGCTTCAAAATGGAATTTAAAATACCTACTTATATAATTAGAGGAAAAACAAATACCTCAGACTAAGAATAGCTATAATAATAAAAAATCAAATAATCACCTACGTTAACGCACTAAAACTAAAAGTGACTCTGAAATGAGACAATGAGAGGCCCTTGAGATGAGAGAATATGAAATTGATGATTTTATTGATATGAACAATTGAATACCTGGTTATTTATTCCTCGGGTCGGGATAGTTAGTTCACTTAAAAACTAAAACTAACTATTTCGTTAACTTTAGAGACAATTATGTAATACTCGTGCGTTATTCCGTCGACACACTAGACTGGCACTGGAATAGAATGTCAACCGGCTAGGAGTTATGCTTGCTGCAGACTGTTCGGCACAATATCAAATGCAACCAAGTTAAAAAAAATAAGTGATAGCTCACCGATTAAAATGCTACCTTGCTTAGGTAACTTATTGGTCGCAGATGACGAGATGACAAGCAAAACCTATTAACGAATTATTGCATAACATAGGTACCTAATTACAGGTAGAAGAAGTAGAAGGACGAGATTTAATTAATTCACCACACAATTTTTTAACTTGGCCGCTAAGCTCAATGTAACAGCTGAGCCCGTTGCTGCGCCCTACCAGCCTTTAAATAAAAGTAGGCACTGAGCGGTAGTTACGATCTCAAGCATGCTACGGTCTTTCACTGCATGTGGACGAGGAGGGACAGATTGGAAGCATCAACATTCGTGATCCCAGTTATTTTTCAACATAATTTCCTAATTACTAATTAGTGTTTTGCCAACATCTTAAAAGTGTCACAGGCACAACTTGTTGTACACGCTGGAATAAAAATCGGGTTGTTTGGTTTTGATTGAGGCTTTCTCTACCCGGAAGGAATTTATAAGGTTGGTACTGGCGCTGGTAAAGTGCTGACAAATAATCCATTAAATAGTAATAATTAATTCAAAATAATTACTGATAGTAGATAGTATAGTGCTATTTAAAAGCGGTTACTGATCAGAATTTACGGAAGCAGGTGGGAAAGGGAAATTTTGAATGTTTGATCTGCGGTAGTGTCAGATTTTTGTGGAATAGAGCTAATTTAGAGGTAATTGTGCTGCCTACTATGACCTATGAATGAAGATACTTTTATGTAGGTAGTATGTATGTTTTGTGGGGCCGATGCTGTTCTGCGTAAATAGTTTTTTACTCTTTTTATCAGGTGCTATTTATTAATTTGACATGGGTAAATAATATATTGCTGTGTTTGTTTGGGTCATTGGTTGTTGGTCATTGATCAGGGGATGGGAGGGTAAATCATTGCATTGCGTTAAAACTGTAAACACGTAGGAAATTGGATTATTTAGATTTTAGATTGTTTAGGTACTTTAAAATAAAATTGACCTTTGGGCTATACTACATATGCTATGTTTTTAATTCAAATAAAGTCGTCCGTCCTGGCTATTGATAAGAGACAACCTGGGGCAATTGTTAGTAGATTAACGTGTGAATGAAATTTATTAAGAAGTTGTCAAAGCTAATTCTGAACTTTCTGATTGTGGCTGATTTTTAGATCAGGAGCTGAATATGGAGGAGACAATGGAAACAGAGGGAGGACAAAAGCAAAACATTGCTAAACCACGTGGAAAGAAACGAACATACAAGGCGAGTGAGATGGATGTTGATGGCCCGGTAGTGAGGGCAAAGCAAATCAAGTCGGAAGTTCGCAAAGTCCCCGTCCCTCCACACAGATATACTCCGCTAAAAGAAAATTGGATGAAAATTTACACGCCGATTGTAGAGCATTTAGATCTTCAAATCCGTTTTAACTTATCGACTCGAAATGTTGAAATCCGTTCAAGCGACAAAGCTGTAGAGCCGTCGCACATTCAAAAAGCGGAAGATTTTGTTCGAGCCTTCATCTTTGGTTTTACGGTTGAAGATGCCTTGGCACTCATCCGACTTGAAGATTTATTTATTGACTCATTTGAAGTCGAAGATGTGAAACCGCTTAAAGGAGACCATTTATCTCGGGCCATTGGGCGGGTTGCTGGTAAGGGTGGACGAACAAAATTTACTATCGAAAACTCAACAAAAACTAGGATTGTACTTGCTGATTCAAAAATCCATATTCTCGGTTCGTACCAAAATATTCAGCTAGCTAAGCGTGCTCTTTGTAATCTGATTCTGGGAGCTCCTCCATCCAAAGTATATGGAACGCTCCGCAACATGTCTGCACGCTCAAGCGAACAGTTTTAATTTTTTCCGCATTAAGTTTTTTTCAGTATATTACATGCTTGGTTCGATTCATGCTGAGACAGTTACATGTTTTAACCGAATTAACCGAATTATAATTGTATGTACCACTTATCAACACTGAATAAATGTTTTGTTTTGCCAATACAGAGCACATGCGAGATTTATTAAATAGAATTTTCACATGGTCAGTATAACACAGCACAATAGTATTAAGTAAACAAAAGTTAATTATACACGGGACTTATAGTTAGTTTAGAACAATACATATAGAACTTCGAGTACCGACACAGATAAGCAGTGCTGGATGTACATAAAATTCGGATAATGTATCAGTGAAAATGAATATAATACAATGGATTTCATAATCGTTGCAATTCTTTTGTAAAGTATAACGGTGTTGCACTGTAACGAAACTCCACTTTCCAATTTTGTTTGCATAACTATTGGAAATGTTCCAGTGTTATTTTTTAAAGCGGTATATGAACATTCCATTATTCCAGAAGAAGCTGCGAAGTTATTGCATAGGTTTATATCTACTGTACAAATCTTAAAATAAAGTCGTCACAATTAAAAACGGGTTACACTTGTACTTACCCATGCTACACATAAAAATAAGTACATGATTAGTTTCGACAGGGACAACGTAATTACAGCAATGAAAATAATATTTGTCACGATAACCCTGAAAGTAAAAAATCATAGGCAATCATAGCCTTTAATGCTTCTGATTTGTTGAACACCATCCTCCTGAATATAGAATATTATTTAAAACGACAATTAATTCCTTTTACCACAGCGCTTGTTAGGCTACATGGGCTTCTTGATATTCCTGTACTAAATTATGTAGGTAACTGTTTATATAGAATGATTGTTATAGCATGTAAGTAAAACCAAAATTCTACGTTCGCAAAATCTATCGAAAGCAAAGTAAAGCATTTTTTTGGGTCTGACTGAACAGAAATGTGTCACTCCTGTGTACGCGTACCTAACATTGCGCATTGGAGTAAATTAAAAAAAAACTAATGTAATATTAATTAAGGTCATTTCTACACTTGCACTACGAAAATTTCATATGAAGCTTTTACACAGTATCGCACCATCGCATCGGAGACACCCCTTAAAGACAGAATAGGTTCAAGGTACAGACATGGTGTTCTGTTAAATTCAGTAGTAAAATCGCACTTTTCAAGTAAGAATAACCTGACCTCTAAACAATAAATTACTATATTACAACGAGAAAATAATACATAGTAGTTTGGTCTACGTATATAGACTCGACTTGAGAACTTTAAAGCTACTTTGATGATTCTGTATAAAAAATCATTTCAAAAATGAAAAAAAACTACTAGACCTGAGAAATCGAACTTGCAGTAATGTCAAGAATAAAGCTCAAAAGTTTGGGAATGATTTTATTCTTAAGGATAGACGAACTATCCTAATATTGATGTAAACGGTACTGTATCCAGTGCAGTGTGGCATTACACTTTTTCCTGTCCCACTATAGGCCACTAAACGCGTATCTAAGAATTTTTCAAAAAGTTTGTTTTTGTGCTAGGTCAGCAGAGTTAAATGTTTTTTAAAGCAACCCTTTAAAACAAACTTATGTTTGGCCCTACCCAACCCATTAAGACTGCCATGGTCGGAGGACAAGGCTTTACATCAACTCTCTACTACTGGTCGCTGCTCCAAAAGAACGACCTGGTCTTCTAAAATTTCTTACTGTAGCCTCATTTCTTAAAAATGTACCTACTCTCTTTTGATCAGCCATCATCAAATTTTGTCATGTTGTACTAAGTTAAGTAAGCTTGGTTTTGGCTGTTTTTGCTGTTTGATGAACTAATTGATCGTAATCCGTTAAATCTAATTTCGAATTGTCCAACCTCTGTCGTGCTACTACTGTAACAACTTATACAAGACTATTTCGCTAAAGAGAAACATTCTACTTTTTAAGATCTGTGGTTTCAAGGTTGTTCATACACAACAAGTGACAGTTGAATCTCGGTCAGGTATAGAACAACTGACTCTTATACGTTTTTCATCCATGGTTGACATTTTCTGAGCCAAAAACTAATTTTGAACGTTTTTTGGCAGTTTACAATATATAATAAAATAGCCATGACATTTAGTACATATACCACCAACATCACAAAAAAAACTACAAATTAATTTTAACTAAAAACGAATTTAGTCCTGTATAAACGTTATTTTTTATGATTTGTATGTTTATGTTCCAAGTTCTTCAGTTCTATATCAGAAAAGACGGATTCTCGGTGATAAAAAAGTAGATAGCCAGGGCTACTCAAAACCGTTTCTATATCTACTTTGGTTATGTTACTGTCGTCACACAAAAACCAGCAATTGTTTTGCTTTACAAAAGCATGAAAATGTCCTCCGTCAAAATTCCCCATATGGTTTACAACCGCGTACAAGACGTATCTGCAAAAAAGTATAAAGTCACTGTTTTAAGTGTCCCTGTTTCTAACCGATGACAAAAGATTTTGTATACTTACAAGTAGGTGTGCAACTTGATAGAAAGTTAAGGTTAAGGAGCTTGACATACCGATTTTCCGAATTTCTAGACTGATGAGCGAACTTGTGCATTTTTGGAATAACTCTGTTTTCATCATGGCCCGAAGTATAAGGAGTCATGTCAAGACGCTCCGGAAACTGTACCGGATTATCGATTTTTTGAGACTGGCCCCTGTGTTTGAATCTCTGAAATATCACCGAAATTGCGTGTCAAACTAATATGGTTTTCATAATTCTAAGCCGAAGAGAATTAAAACTAAGTTGGTAGTCTTACTTTCAGATGTAGAAGTAAAATGACGGGAACTTTTTTGAACTTGAGTTGTTTTGTCGAGTTTTGATTGCAAAGACAATTAGCACAAAAAATTGATTCACTCCCTTGCAAATACTCTTTCTGGCAATAGCGGTCCAAACACTCATCTAATGTAATGGGGGTCATATCAGAAACTTCTTTTTGCTGCGGTTGCTGTGATGTTATTGGTGTATTTTCAGTAACAAGATTCAAGGATGTGTCCCATATGGGATCCACCGTAATAGATTTTTGCCTATATAGATTTCATGACTGTTAGATGTACAGTAAAATCGAAACTTTTGATGGATCATATAAAACTGTCAGTTTACACCTAGAAATTAACTATAGGTTCTTACCCACAAACTTTACAAGTGACAGACGATTCAAGATTTCCAAGGAACAGCAAATCAATGATATTACTGTCACCTTTTTTTAAAAAAAAGTGTTCATGGAGAGCTTGAACCATTGCCATAAAAAACTCGTGAGCATCTTGTTGGTCGTACCCAGACACATGAGAAGCATTAACCCACATACGATAGAGAAGGTCGTGAAGACTCATTGGAGTTTTACTGCCATTGTGAAACTAATTGGGTCATAATACAATCAAATATTAAATCTAACATATGCTTACTTAGTTGCAACAATGCTTGGAATATTCGAAATCATGTTCCCGCAAAACAATTCCAAATTTAGGACCACAATTCTGACATACTCAAAAGGAACTTACGTCTTGGAATAATTTGAAAAATAGAGGAGCAATACACGGTTTCTCTTTTTTTGAGTCATGCATTTCATCGCAAGAAACTGCTTCGGTGAGAAAAAAGTCACGCAGCATGGGAGTGTGAATTAAAGCTTGAACTATAGCATTCAGAAAACATGTGTGTCCCAAATTAATGAGACCACGAAGACCATAAGTTGAGTCTGCAGATATGCAAACTGGTTTTGATCCATTGAAGCTTGAGCTAGACGAATATTTTCGTAACTTTTCCATAATTGGGCCTCCTCTAAAATGGGTTGTTTGTGGAATCATGTGAACAAGGGCAGATATTTGCTCATTAGTATGAGCAACTAAATCAATCTGCTTATCATACACGAAGTCAGCACATTTGAAACAGTATATTGCTCCGTTCCCCAAGTAGCAAGCTGTGTAAGAAAAATCCATAACACCGGTTTTTTAAGACTAGAAAAGTTACAGCAAGCCACTGAAATACTTTAGTTGGTTGCCCAGGAGGTTTCTACAAACTTAGCTGGCTTGTTAATTATTTCTTATTACAACTTTTAAAAAACGCGTAATATAGACTCCGCCTGGAGTCCCCGTGATTTCCAACAATTTAAAGGGCCCTTAATTTCATTCTTGATTTTAACAGTCCTCTAAACTTTTTAAAGGGACTCAGGGCGAAGCATAGAATGATATCTTCAAAAGGCCAGTTAAGTTTACAGATATCTCTGTCCAAATACTTACACAGTGGATGATTTGTCTCTTTGTAATGTTTCAAAGTGTGTCCTTCTTTTAAGCATGAAAAGGTTACACAGTGCAAGCAGGAATTAACTAATCCATCAAATTTCCCACAGTAACTGCACTTGCCAGCTTCAATCTAGAGCAGTTCAAGTACATAATGAACAATTGATGGATGAGATGCCTGCGAAGATTTTTCGCAACAAACATGTTTAATTTAATTTTTAAAAAATGCAATTTAATGAATTATACCTTTAGTTCCTTTGATCGATCGAACAGAATCGATATAAAATTAGTGTGGATCTTATTATAAATTTTAAGTCCTTCCTTAGCCTTGAAATCTTCCAAGTGCTCGCAAGTATGTGACAAGCGTCGCTTTTTAGCTTTTTTCTCTTTTTTCCTTTCAGTTTTATCCTTGTCACTTGGTTCGCCTAAAAAGTATGTGAAATCAAAATTTTTAACATACAAACATAAGCATATTCGTGGTTTTAGCTCAACCTTACACGACATAAATAATGTCGCCTACATAATACCTTATAACCTACTACTACCCAGTAGGTCGAGTTAGGTCATTTCATTTATGCAAATGTATTGCAAAAACTTCCTAGTCCAATCATTAAAATTTTTAATTGTTTTCTTTATGATTCACTTAGGTCAATCGTCCAGGAATCATAAAAAACTAAAAGCCGATGTCACATTTTTAATAGATTTAATTTGTAGGGCCAGTGGGCTTAATCGCGGCCACCCCCTTTTCTGCAGTGTCAGGTCAAAGGTCAATCAAAATGTATTACTCCTTGTTGAATTTTCGAAACTTCGATCCCCTTTTGGGGTACTTTTGATTTTAAGTGCGTTCGATTGACTGACCTTTGACAGTGCCTGGAGAAAAAGGGGATGACCACAATTATGCACACTGACCCTTGTCTTTTACCATGTCAGTTTCAGCTTACCCTGAGGTGCTTGTTCCTTGGACCGCTTCACCGAAAACATGTCGCTGCGTATCCCTATCCGAAATCGGAATCCGTATCAGTCCGTCCGTTCGTCCACCAAATAAGTTTTGAATATGAATGAGCCCAAACCGAAATAAGAGTTGTCAATTGACCGCTATCCGCTGGGTAGGGCGGTATGTCGTATATATCGATATCTATACGGAAATTGGTCATACAAAGTCAGGTCAGAACCAGTAAACAAAATATCGAATGATTTCCGACACCATTAAAATGGCTTACGTGTATATGCCTATTACTGTTTGTAATACTGACTTTATCCTTTTATTAATGGATGAAGGATAATAATGATGATAGCCTTTTGAAAAGGTATGTTTGTTGTGGCCCTAGGCGTTCTTCAACCAGAACCAGAAGCAGCCGACAGAACGACAGAAGACGGAAACACACTTATACTTAAATTACTACTAAAACAAATTGCTCGGATCTTTAGAGGGGCGATACGGCCACAAGTGTTCCTCTGTCCATGTCACACACTGTGCTCCAGTCCAGACCAGACTCCAGACGACAGACCCAGACAAAGTGGACTCACTGACGTGATCACTGATCTTCTATAATAGTGGCTTTACTGAGATTGTGAAAGAAGAAACCAAAGAGCCCTTTCTTCCTGTCCGTCTCTAAGAGCAACCGTGCGTTAACTAGTACACTCTACTACTGCATTAGTGCATTTACGTCTATCTCTCTGGTTGTTCTGTGGTGAGGAGAACGGCAGCGATCCCCAGAGAAACACACCATCAGCTGACTAGTCAGTGTGGAAACGAAATGTGCGCAGAGAGTGCAGAGAAGATGGCCAAAACACGGGAAAGGAAAAGGTTCGAATATATACCTGGGATGAGAAACATTGTTTGCATTGTAAGTATATAGCTGCAACTGCATTAAATCGCATATACTAGTACAATTCTATGGTTTTTAAATTGTTTAAGCTTAAAGTCGCTGTATTGTTAATGTAACGTTGAATAAATCTAATTGAACCTGCTTTCTACTAGATTGTTCAATCTTCAATCAAACTATAAGTAGATATACTTATAGTTTTTTTTTTAGTACACTCCCTGGAAATATGTACTGTACTTAAAGCTAATCGGGAACGCATTATGAACACATTAGATTAGGGGCCTGTGTTGCTAACGCGTTCTTATTGCTCTCGGGACTCATTCCCATTTTGTTGTGGTAGAGTGCACAAAACAAAATTGTACGACAGATTAAGTCTGTAATTGCAAGTAGAATAAGGGATCTATACATAAGTCATCTATATAGGCTACGCAGGGCTCAGACTTTATTGACTGTGAGTCGGGGCAGTAAATATGAAATTATGTAATTTATGTACCTGTGTAGTTTTACTACTACAAAGGGTCACTTCTTTCTTTCTTTGAAAAGTACTCTCGTAAGGCTAAATTTTGCTAGATAAACTAGATTCTGGTGGTATAATATTATTCGGCCCATGAAAAGAAATTAGTTGCCCCTCTAAAACATTAAATTCTAAAAAGGTTGAGTTTCC